>QRFJ01002798.1:0-128521 GCA_006176705.1 Cocos nucifera | reverse complement strand
TTGTATGTCAAATTTTAGTTCATTAAATAGAAGAGGACCAATGTGTTTTCAAAAAGAGTCATGGGGCGCTATTTGTCTTATCGTATTGTCACGTGGATGCATATTTCCTATTGGAATGATATCCTATTTGACATAAGTTTCAAATTGGGTTTTCTAAAGGAATCTTCTGAAAGCCTAAGGTGAAGCATCTTCTTTAGAATTAAGGTCTTATAGGATAGACTGAATAGAATGCTGGACTTTCAGAGATGTACAATAGAGAAGTGACTAAGAGGTTTAGTCATGGAAAATTCTCTAAGAGGGGATATCCCTCGCATGATCCATTGCTTCTCTCAGAAATAAGTCCTCCAGAGAGCAGGAATAGTACGCATGAGCAGTTCCCTTTCTTCTTGCAATTAGGAGCCTCATGTATCGCATGCCTATGTCTACAGAACCTAGATTAGCCTATGCGTGATGTAATAGCAGATATCAGTGCAAAATCCAGGTGAAGACAACTTGGCTTCTGTAAAGAAGTCTCACCTTAATACTTAGAAGAAACTAAGGCATATGATGTTGTTTTGGTAATGAAGAAATTCACTGGTCCAGTTTTGGACTACAGATTCGACTTATGTTCCTATAGATGATTCGAAAGTACGCATCGAATTGTTTGTGTTAGGCAATGTGTGAGTGTCAGCTTAGAGAAGAGTTCCATAGCACTGATGAGTAGCAGATCTATCATGAGCAAGAGTTATATCACTTTTGTTAGAATGCAAAGGATTTTTAGTACAAAAATTCATCATAGTAAGTCAGAGTGTGCCATTCGGATGTCCATCCTCCAATGACTTATGACAATATGTGCCAAGCCCTTTCGTGGAGCAAAGTCTCCTCGTTAATCCAAGCAAACAATTCGAAACGCTGCACAATAATACCACCACTCTATCCTGATTACTCGGAGAAAGGAACACTACAATGCCAAACCCACCACAAAAACCAGAACCGTTCAGCAGCGAGTTAACAAAAGAACATGTGGAGACCCACTATAAAACATTGGAGGCTAGCAGAGACAACAAAAACAGCTAAACCATCAACCCTCAAAAACATATCCAAGACACAAAAACTCCAGACTTTGATGAATGTATGGGACTTTTAGCATTATTAGCCAATTGGCTTTCAACTCAAGTGCGGTTTATTAGATTGTATGCCCTAGAATGCAGAATTGAGCTGACACTTAGTAATTACACTCAGGGCAAAATTAATAATTTTGACTAAAACTAATAATATGATTATTTTTCTATCATATTGTTATTTAATGTACTATTACATTCTTGACTTAATGGTAACTAGCAATACGAATCCTCCAACTCTATTCGATTGAAATTTAAAAACACACAAATAAACATTTTATTATAACCGGTGCATAAATGCTCTTGATCGTTAGCGATTATTCCGATGAGCGATGTGATTGCATCAATAAGCCATTGTGTCACCAATTCGCTTTTTTGAGTAATTCTTGATCTATTATGTGTAGCACCAGTGGAGGTTGTTATGATCTGTTAAGCGAGGGCCTGAAGCCAACTGACATCGGCACACACCCGTCATGAGAGTCTACCTTTTCTCGATGACTGGCTCGAAGCTTACAGTTGTGTGTTGTTCTTTGATCTGAGGTGCATCGGCAGTTCACCTTGAGGATGTTATAGTTTGACTACACCATGACTCAGTCTTCTAACCATTCAGAATCCTAAGGTGTATGTTGGCTATAGCATGTTCACTGTAGCAATTGGATTGCACCAATAGGAGATTTATCTACCTCGGTAGAAGAAGAGCAGCCCTATGATGATCATGAGAATCGAGTTCATAAGCCCATGACCATGGTGGAGTGAAATAATAGAAAGAGTTTCTATTAGAGTTTTCACATTGGACTTGAATTGAATGATTAATTCATATGATGGAAATTAAGGATTTGGCGAGATCACATTAACCCTAATTCGGTCGGATCTCAAGATAGAGGAACTTAATCATGCAAGTAACTGCATCGAGAGGTTTGCTTTCAATTTTGATGGATTGCCACCATATGCTGCTAGGTGTTGTTGGTGGATTTTGGGAGCAATTAGCATGATTTGGATGATCGATCATACTTGTTGTCTGAATCAAAAAAGTTTTGATCCATCGAAAGGTGTTTCAATGATGTCAATGATAGAGATCATGACATATCCCATTACCATACAAAATTGAATCTAATTGGATCACACAAACAAGGGTTTGGATCTGGATATCATCAATTGGACTAACCTAGTTCAATTGATTTGAACAAGATTCAATTTTGTTCAAGAAAATCATGCTAGCACACGATTGAGCTTAATATTCTCCTTTTACAATCATTAAAACTTATCTCAACTAAGCCAAATGTATTTGGGCTCACTCAAAAATTTTTACTTGGTCTGACTGAAGCTTGTCTAGATCAAAAAAGGGTTGTCTTAATTTATGAGATAAATTTGAGACAACACCTGCCATTTTTCATCACCTGCTAAATCTTATCTTTGGACTTTGGTCAAATGTTGATCTTTGATACTTAGACATCTGCCCATGTGTCATACACCCATAGGAGAGAACATGAGGCTTTGTCCCCCTACCAAAAAGTAGAAAAGGAGGGGTCACATGCCTAGGGAGGCGTGCACCCCATGAGGATCATGCATGGAGTCCCATACAGATGGGACTTTAGGTTGCTTCATGCTTTCAACTTGGGTGGCGCCAAAGAGTCCTCTTTGACTAGTCTTGGCACCACCTATGAAGGTTTGTGAGGGACTCTAATCTGATTAAATTAGATGATATCATTCTACTAATCAGATTTTGATCTGATTGCATAAGGAGCCATGATTGGCTGGGATGATGTGGCACTGCATGGCATAGTAGGATCTATATAAACCCTATCTACGCCTAGGATTTAGAGCTTCTACCCTTTGCCTATGCCACAAAGCTTCTCTTCCTCCCTCTCCATGCCATCTTTAGGTGTTGTCTCTCCTATCCATGTCCAAGACATTTTGGGCTCAAGTTTGGTGCGATCTAAGTAAGAGAAAGGCAACAGAAAAGGAAGAAGACAGCACTACTGCAAGAGACAGTGGCTGATCTTCAAAAGGCTTTTTGAAGACCTTCAAGATTAGATCTATATCTGATTTTTGGAGTACAGATTGAGAAGAAGAAGATCTCCATATCCTGCCCGAGTGGATATCGGTAGAGGCCAGGCGCTTGCATGGCTACATCCAGAATCTTAGACAAACATCATAATCATCACAAGATAATAAAATTATCCATAATAGAGGTACAATTAAATTAGATTTAATTAATTTTATTTTATTTTATTTTATCATATCGATAAAATTAGATCTGAAGAGTCTCAGATCTGATTTGGATCTAAGAAAATTTTTTTTGAAATATCTCTCTTGATCGAATCAGATCTGAACGAACCTGACCCAGAAAATAGGGTTTTTTCCTTCAGCACAAGTTCAGCCACTCGACTCAGGAAGCTCCAGTCCGTACTCCGAAGGAATCCCATACTAGATAATATTAGGAAAAGATCTTCAGAATGTAGGGAACAAGGGATGGTTTTGGGTATGAAAGTTGGATTGGATGCATCTCTTAGTTCGACTTTTCTCCTAAGATTTAGGTTTTCGAAGTTCGAGTTGGATGGGCTCCTAGAACCAGTAAACTAGGATACTTCAAAAGACATATGGATCAAACTCAACTTGAAAAATATCCAAAAATCAGAAGGAATGGGCTGCAAATTTTTTGAATAAACCAATGAAGAATGGGAAACCCCTCCAAAGGAAATGGAAGGTCAAAAAATAGAGAAAAAGCAAAGGAACACAAGAAAAGAGTTTGGAGACTAACCTATGTTGGTTAGAAAGGTGGAAGTCAAACGGGAGAGATGCCGGTGGCCTGAAACCCTAATTTAGAGGTGCTTTCTTTGAATGAGAGGCAAGGAAGGCCTAAGGAGAGGACTCGAGACAAATGTAAGGGTAGATCAAAATCACGAGGAAATCAAATGGCTTGGAAATATTACAAATATCAATAACCTGGTCATATTAGAAGAAATTGCCCACTTTTGAAGAATGAAAAGGGAAAGGATGCTTCTAAGGGTGGATCAACCAGCGGGAGTGGTGCTCTATCATCAAAAGATAGTGGTACAAGTAGTTTGACACTTATATGAGAAGTATTGAACTTTGTAGGTGCGATCATGACCTGTGTGTATATGTGAGTATCGCCCAGCTATACAACCTAAGAGGGAAGGGGGGGTGAATTGGGTTTTTAAAATTTTAATGCTAATTTAGATTTATCAAGATTGAATGATGATATGCAAGTAGTGTGTATGAAGCAATTTAGGTTAGATAAATATATAAAAGATTAGAAAGAAAGAATTTAATAAACTAAGAAAAGAAAGATAGTAAGCACACCACAAACAATAAAGATTTATAGTGGTTCGGTGCTTTTCTTGCATCTACATCCACTTCCTAAGCTCCTACTTAGGAATTGAAAACTACTAAATGTATTCAACCAGAATACAACATCGGTATCTTCAACCCTAGCTATCCTAAGCTAGCACACTTATTTTTTGAGTACAATCCAACCCTACACACTCTGATTTAAGGCTCGGATCAACCCTCCCAAGTTTTGGATCCCCTCTAAAACTTGAATCAAAGGAATAAAGCAGAGTATAAGAGTTAATGACAATCAAATATAAGTTTAGCTCCCTTAATGAGCAAATAAAACCTTAAGAATGCTTTTCACAATAATGGAGGAAGCTTTTCTAGTTTCTCTCAAGGTTGTTGGAGACTTGAATGAGCTCTTGAGAGGTTGGTGAACTTGAAACGAAAGTTTCTTTGTTTGAAGATGACTTTAGCTTACGGTTGAATTGAATCTTATGAAATCTCTTATGTTTTTCCTCTTTTTATATCCTTTTAAATCTTCAATAGGTGGAGGAGAGAATTCTAGATAAGATTTGTAGCCGTTGGAGATCTTAAAGAAAGCATTAAAAGCTATCAAAAGAGGATGAAACTAGCCATTGCAGAAGATTTCCATTATAGGGGTCGACTCATGGGTCGACCTCTAGCATAGGGGTCAACCTCGAGGTCAACCTCTGAGACAGAATCAAAAAAATCAACTGTTCTATATTTTTAGCCTTTGGAATAGCAAAGATCGATCTTGGGATCGACTCTTGGCATAGAAATAGCGTGCCAAATAGCTCGTTTCAGCAGGAGTAGACCCTTTTGCTTCAAACTTGATTTTCTTTCAAAATATGCATCCAAAAGATCAAAAATCTTCTATACTTGCTCTTATGGCTCTCAGGTCAAAACTTGATAAAATTATGATTTTGCTCCTAAAATACAAAAAGTCTTTTTTCAAGCCAAATTCTATAGTAATCCCCTCAAATCCTTTATAATCATCGAAATCAATTTTTTGAGCAACAATCTCTCCCTTTTTGATGATGACAAAATATTTGAGCATAAACAAAATTAAAGCATGTAGAAGCCTACATCACTTACTAGAATATCATATTCAGTTATTTGATAAATATTGCATAAAGAGCAGTTTGAATATCATATTCAATTTGAAGAGCAGTTTAACTTATTTATTCCTTTTGTCAATTTTACTTTATCAATTTTACTTCAATTTTGCTTATAGCCCAATTTTATTTACTCTACTCCCTCTTTTTGACATTGTCAAGTAAGATCTTAAGAAATTTTAAAATTTAAAAAGAAAAATCCTTTCCTTTAAATTATTCCATTATTTTTCTGTTAGAACAAGAGTTTATAACAAAACTTTCAATTAGCTTATATACAACACAGTGTTTACAATATATCATAATAGAATTTTAGCTAATTCACAGAGGTTATATTTTACATCATTCAAATGACATCATCATATTTATATACACATATTTACTTCCAAATGATATCATTCCACACATAATAAATCATAACATTAGGTCATCAAAATGTATAAGTGCTAAAGATATTAAAAAGCATTCATGAGAATTAGACCATACAAAATTCATGGATACAACTATGCATGACCCATGCAGCCAATAGTACCAATGCCATAAGTTAGATCCAAAAAAAAAAAAAACCAATCATGACTTGATCGACAACTCATAGAAACAACTAAGAGATACTAGATCATAATCTAATACAAAGATAACTAAACTAGATCTAGTAGAGATCACGACTGAAAGCATTTAAATCAGATGAGAAATCTGAGATGTGATGGAGTGTGTCAAATGATAGATGTATCAAATTTAAAAAATTGATTAAAAAATTTAGAAAATTAAATCAAATCAAATGAATCAGCTCTCATTTAAAAGCTTATTATTTAAAATTTCTTTCTTTACAAAAAATTAGCTTAAACTAAAATATCAAAGGCTCTCTTTCTTTTTGAATGAATATGATTCTTTGAACAGATTTTCAAGTATGTACTTTTAAGCTTTAAATATATTAGAACTTTACAAAAATTTGAATAGTAGAATCAAGCACAATATTTAATTTATTATTTATTCTTTTGTTAAAAATAAATTTTAGTTAATTAAGCTCAAAAAAGATATATATCAGAAATGTATCGAGCGAAACAAAGATAGTATCAGAGCAAAAATAATTTTACAAAAATTTTTAAAGACACATTAAAAATTTTATATTATATTTATATTTTTAAATAAGTTTCAAAATTAGAAGTATGTATCAAAATTAATTTATTTAGAGTGAGAATATATTTCAAATTAGTTTTAAATCTAATTAGTTATCAAAAATGATTTGGCAATCAAATCAATTGAATTTAAATTGAATAATCACATGAAGGCTTAAGTTAAAAGGATCATAAAATAATCAAAGTTCATTATCCTTAACTCAAGCTATTTAGAATGTTTAGTCAAGACTAACTACATAATATTTAACAAACAAACATCTTTCTCCTTATTTTTTATGAGTAAATACCAAAAAATTTATGATATAATATTTTCTTCTTCTCTTTTTCATAATTGTTATTAGATAAATTTATCTTTTACCTTTTCTTCTCTATTTTAAAAGAATACAATAAATTTAGAATGAATATCTTTTTTTTATTCTATTTATGAACAATATGGATTAAAAATACATCTCCTTATTTTTGAATAAGATAAATATATTAAATAAAATTATTTTGAACTTCAAAGATTCAAGAGAAATGGAATATTTCAAAGATTAAAAATTTTAAATAGATCATTTAAAGAAAATTATAAGATATATTCAATTTTTTAGGGATCTTCTCTTCTTTTCTTTTATTATTAAATATATATTTTAAGATCAATAAAATATAAGATAAATGTTGAGCTATCTGATTTTAATTGATTAGAAACTAAAGTTCTCTTTGAATATTTAGTTTTAATAGCTTCTTTGAAATATTTTGCTTGACATCAATATCAAAAGATTTAAAAAGAGTATTTTTCTTAAATTTATTTTTTAAAATTATTCAATCTGAACAAGGCATGAATATTCATCAATAATCCTCTTTTAAGATCAAAAATAATTTCTTGATTCTAATTAACTTTCAAAAAAAATAATGTGATCAAAATATGTAAAATATAAATAGCTGCTTAAAATGAATCAAATGATCAAAATTATTAGAATGCTCAAATAAATCCATGAGACAAGTAAAGTATAATTATTTATCTATGATTTTTTTATTAAGTTTAAAAATAATTTTTCTTCTTATTATCAAGAAAAAGATAAGAAGGATGGATAAATTTTAACTTAAAGTAATGAAATTAAGTCTCAAGGATTGATCCAAAAATATTAGTAGAGGATAAGTTGGGATCACAAGAAGGATATTTATGCAAAAGATTCTAGAATTTCTAATTCTCTCCTAATCTCATAGAATTTATCTTCACTTAAAGCCATAGTAAAAATATCAGCCAATTATTTTTCAGTACAAACATAATCAAGAATTATGTCATTATTTTGAACATGCTCTCTTATGAAAGAATATCTTATTTTAATGTATTTTGATCTAGAGTGTTAGATCAGATTCTTAGTTAGATTTATGGGACTAGTATTATCACCTCTTATGAGAGTTTTATTTAGTTTCATGCTAAAGTCCTCAAGTTGTTGCTTAATCTACAAGATTTGTGCACAGCAACTTTTGGCTATAATGTATTCAGTCTCGGCCATAGACATTGCTATCAAATTTTGCTTCTTGCTAAATCAAGAGATTAAGTTAACTACTAAAAATTAGTAACTTCCATAGTGCTTTTTCTGTCTAATCTACATCCCATAAAGTTTGCATCTAAATATCCAATTAAATCGATTGATGAATTCTTAGAGTACCATAAACCTATGGATTGAGTTTCTTTTAGGTATTTAAATATTTTTTTATAGCATTTAAAAGTTATTCTTTTGGATTAGATTGAACTCATGCACATAAATAAGCACTAAATTTGATATTTGGTCTACTAGCAGTTAAATATAATAAAGAACCTATCATGCCTCTATAAACCTTTGTATCAACACTTTTACCTCTGTCCTTGTCAAGCTCACCTTATGGACTCATGGGGGTACATATGGCTTTGGAGATCTCCATTCCAATTCTTTTAAGTAGCTCTCTTGTGTACATTCTTTGGATGATGGAGATCCCTTTCTTTATTTATTTGATTTGAAGTTCGAGGAAGAATATTAGTTCAGCCATTATGCTCATCTTGAACTCTCCCTGCATGAGCTTAGCAAAATCTTGAAATAAAGTTTCATTAGTAGACCCAAATATAATGTCATCAATATATATTTGTATTACTAAGATGTTATTATGTTCTCTTTTAACGAAAAGGGTTGTATCTACATTTTCTCTTGAAAATCCATTATTAAGCAAGAATTTACTTAATCTTTCATACCAAGCCCTAGGTGCTTGTTTTAAACCATATAATGCTTTGTTTAATTTAAAAACATGATTTGAAAAAGCATGATTTTCAAAATTGGGTGGTTATTTTACATAAACTTCTTCGACAATATATCGATTTAGAAAAGCACTTTTAACATTCTTTTGAAATAACATAAAATTCATAAATAATGCATAAGCGAGTAAAAGTTTAATTGCTTCTAGTCTAGCAATAAGTGCAAAGGTCTCATCAAAATTAATTCCCTCTTCTTGATTATAATCCTTTGCAACTAATCTTGCTTTATTCCTAATTATATTTTCATTTTCATCCAATTTATTTCTATATATCCATTTTGTGTCAATTATTGGATGATTTTTAGGTTCTGATACTAAGCTCCATACATTATTTCTTTCGAATTGATTAAGTTCCCCTTGCATTGCATTTATCTAATTATAATCTTTTTTGGCTTCATCTATGGTTTTAGGTTCAAAATGAGAAACAAATATAAAATGATTGTATTCATCTCTAAGTGAAGAGTGAGTTCTTACCTCATGTGTAGGATCACCAATAATTAGTTCTTTGGGGTGATTGCGAACATATCTCCATTCTTTTGAAAGATCATTTGTACCTTGAGGTTGTTCTTGTTGTTCTTCACCCTCATTTTCTTGCTTGACTTCATGATCCTTTTCATTTTGAATTGTTGAATCCTTTAGGATGATCTCCTTTATCCCTTCTATAAGAGGATCTACATCATCAATACCCTCACTCTTTCTTGATGGAAAATCATTAGTCTCATCAAAGACAACATGTATTGACTCCTCTATGACTAAAGTTCTTTTGTTAAAAATTCTAAAAGCTTTACTAAAGGAGGAATAACCAAGAAAAATAGCTTCATCAAAATTTTCATCAAATTTATCTGGTTTTATTTTACCATTGTTCAAAACAAAACATCGATAACCAAAAACATGAAAACATGCAATGTTAGGTTTTCTTCCTTTCCAAAGCTCATAAGATGTTTTCTTTAAAATTGGTTTGATTAGGGCAAGATTTAAGATGTAATATGCCATATTAATTGCTTCCATCTAAAAGTATCTTGAAAGATTACTTTCACATAGCATGGTATGGGCCATTTTTTCTAGAGTCCTATTTTTTCTTTCAACCATCCCATTTTGTTGGAATGTCCTACGTGTTGAAAAATTATGGCTTATTCCTTTTTCATTATAAAATTTTTCACAGTCTTGTTTTCAAATTTGGTTCCATGATCACATTGAATGATTTGAATTTAAAATTATTTTTTTTTCATTTATAACTTTTCGATAAAACTTTGAGAAAATATGAAAAGTTTCATCTTTGTGTGTCAAAAAAAATCCATGTAAAATGCGAGTAGTCATCGATAATTATAAAACCATAATATTTTTTACCTAAGCTTGTTATTTTTGTAGGACCAAACAAATCCATGTGCAATAGTTCCAATGGCCTAGTAGTTGAAACAATGTTCTTAGATTTGAATGAAACTCTAGTTTGTTTACATAGTCGGCATGCATCATAAATTTTATCTTTTTAAAAGTTTAATTTTGGTAAATCGGTAACTAGTTTCTTTTTGATAAGTTTTGAAAGTGAATGCATACTAATGTATGCAAGCCTATGATGCTAAAGTCAACTAGTCTCATTAATTTTGGCATTCATAGCTACTAGACATTGCATGTTTATCATAAAAAGATTATTCAAATCTACCATATAAACATTATCATGTCTATGTCTAACAAACTTAATATCATCATCATTGGGACTAGTTATAATGCATAATGAAGATTCAAAAATAACTTTGTAACCCTTGTCACAAAGTTGACTAATGCTTAAGAGATTGTGTTTCGAACCATCTACTAACAAAATATTTTCGACATACTTGGAGGGAGTGATACCAATGTTACCGATATCGATAATCTTTTTTTTGTCGTTATCTCCAAAGGTGACCATTCTTTCACTTTTAGCATCAAGCATGATGAATTGGGACTCATCACCGATCATGTATCTTATGCATCTGCTATCAAGATATCATCTTCGATTTTCTTTTTTGGATGCAAGACACACCTTCATGCAAAATCAAGTCCTTACTCTAGGTACCCAAGTTTTCTTGGATCCTTTAAGGTGACTCATAATGGTTCCTTTTGGATCCCATATTTTTTTATATTTAAATTATTAGAGAAATATGTATAAGATTTGTATCCTAGTTTACCATATTTAAAGAAAGTAACATTTGAAAATTTGTTGCTTTATGAATCTATAAAAATATTTTTTTAAAATTTTTATTTTATTGGAGGGTTATAGCCTAGACCGGCCATATCATAAATAATCTTTTGATTTTCAAGAATCATATAAAGTTTATTTGAACTTAAAGTAAATTTTTTAACTATCGATTTTATTTTTCAAATTTAGATTCTCTTGAGTTAAGATTAGTTTTTTACTTAGGATAGTTTCATTTGCTTTTAGCAAGACTTGATTCTTTAATTTTAGTTCTTTATTTTTAGTTTCTAACTTCTTTAAATTATCTACTAAATCATAGAAGGCTTTTTAAAGTTCTTCAAATATAAATTCATTTGAGATTTCAGCACTTATCTTCCATAAGACATAGGTTAGCTTGTTCATGAGCTTCTTCCTCTTCAGAGCTTGAGTCGTCACTATCACTCCATGTTGCCACCATAGTCTTTTCTTATATTTCTTGAAAATCCTTTTAAGTTAAGGATATTTAGACCTAAAGTGCCCTAGCTTCTTACATTCATAGCAAATAAGTGGCTGTTCCCTATCCTTTTTCCTACTATGCACTCCTTTGGTAGGTGGCCCTTTTCTCATCCCTTGTTTTTTTTTCAAAAATCTCTTGAACTTCCTGTGATGAGGGCTATTTCTTCATCTTGTTCTTCATCTTTCGTTTTATCGAATTCCTCATCTTGTTGAGTGGTAGATTTGAGGGCTTCTTCTTGACATCTTCTTCTTGATGTTGTTTCATGCTTAGCTCATGCATCATTAGTGATCCTAGAAGCTCCTCCAAGGATAAAATATTCTAATCTTTGGCTTCTTGGATTGTGGTCACTTTGGCCTCCCATGTCCTTGGCAAAGACCTAAGAATCTTTCTCATAAGGTCACTATTAGGATAAGACTTGCTAAGACTTTTAAGATCATTTATAATGTTCGTAAATCTAGTAAATATTTCTATTTTTGACTCATCATGTTCCATTTTGAAAAGTTCATATTTATGCAAAAGCATGTTAATTTTTGATTCCTTAACTTGATTAGTGCCTTCATGAGTTACTTCTAACCTATCCCATATTTTTTTAGTCGACATGCATGTTGAAATGTGATTAAATTCATTAGCATCTAAAGTACAATATAAAGCATTCATGGCTCTTGCATTAAGTTGAGCCATTTTCTTATCAACCTCATCCCATTCTTTTTTGGATTTGATTAATTACACACCATCAATTATCTTAGTGGGTGTGTGTGGTCCATTAACTATGAAACTCCATATATCATAGTCAAGTGCTTGTATGAATATTCTCATCCAAGCTTTCTAATAGGTATAGTTTGACCCATTGAAAAACGGAGGTCGATTTGTGGACTGCTCCTTGGCTAGAGAAATACTAACTTAGATTGCCATAGATCTTTGGTTCTTTGATGGTTAAATCAAAGTAGGGCTAGAGCATTAGGCTCTGATACCACTTATTGCCCAGCTATGCAACCTAAGAGGGTGTGGGTGAATTGGACTTTTAAAATTTTAATGCTAATTTAAAGTTTGTTGCCCAGTTATGCAACCTAAGAGGGGGGTGAATTGGGTTTTAAAAATTTTAAAGCTAATTTAAAGATATCAAGATTGAATGATGATATGCAAGACATGTGTGTGAAGCAATTTAAGTTAGAGAAAAAATATAAAAGATTAGAGAGCAAGAATTTAACAAACTAAGGAAAGAAATATAGCAAGTACACCACAAACAAGATTTATAGTGGTTCGATGCTTTTCTTGCACTTACATCCACTCCCCAAGCTCCTACTTAGAAATTAAAATTCACTAATCGTATTCAAACTAAATATACCATTGGAAATCTCCAACCCTAGCTATCTCAAGCTACAACACTTATTTCCTAGGTACAAGCCAACCCAATACAATCCTATTCAAGGTTAGGATTAACCTTCCTAAATTTTGAAACCCTTCCAAAACTTGAATCAAAATAGTAAAGTAGAGTAAAAGATTTAATGACAATCAAATACAAGTTTAGCTTTCTTGGTGAGCAAATAAAATCTTAAGAACACTTTTCACAATAATGGAGGAAGCTTCTCTGATTTTTCTTAAAGTTGTTGGAGATTTGAATGAGCTCTTAAGAGGTAGGTGAACTTGAAACGAAGGATTCTTTGCTTGAAGATGACTTTTGCTTAAGGCTGAAATTGAATTACACCAATCTCTGGTGTTTTTCCCTATTTAAAGTTTTTTAAATCTTCAATAGATAGAGAAGAGAATCTTGGGCAAGATTTGTAGCCATTTGAGATATTAAAGAAACTATTAAAACCTACCAAAATAAAAAAAATAGTCATTGTAGAAAAATTTTTATTGTATGGATTGACTCATAGCATAGGGGTCGACTCAAGGGTCGACTCATGGCACTGGAGTCGACCTCGAGGTTGACATCTAAGATAAAATCTAGAAAAATAGTCATTCTATTTTTTTAGCCTTCAAAATAGCAGAGGTTGACCCTTGGCATAGAGACAGCATGCCAAACAGCCCTTTTCAGTAGGGGATGACCTAAGGGTCGATCCTTTCGCTTCAAACTTGATTTTCTCCCAAAATAAGCATCCAAAAATTATCGGACTATCTCCAAATGATTAAAAATCTTTTATACTTGCTCTTGAAGCTCTCAAATCAAAACTTAATGAAATTATGATTTTGCCTCTGAAATAAAATTTTTTTTTCAGACCAAATTCATTGGTAATCCCCTCAAATACTTTGTAATCATCAAAATCAATTCATGAAGCAACAATCTTCCACTATTTGATGATGACAAAATATTTGGGCATAAGCAAAAATAAAGCCTGTAGAAGCATTGATTGAGGGTTTCAAAAATTTTGAAAAAACATGCTACATCACATACTAGGATATTATATTCAATTATTTGATCAATATGGCATCAAGAGCAATTTGATAATTACTTATAGTCAGGCATTTAAATGATTTGCAAAAGCATTTGACTTACTTATTCCTTTTATCAATTTTACTTTTATTTTATTTTTTTTGTCAATTTTACTTTAATTTTGCTTATAGCCCAATTTTATTTACTCTACTACTCCTTTTTGACATCATCAAGTAAGATCTCAAAAAATTTTAAAATTCAAAAATAAAAAAGCCTTTCCCTTATGTTATTCCATATGTTTTTTCTATTAGAACAAGAGTTTATAACAAAACTTTCAATTTACAACATAATAATCATAATGAAATTTAGCTAATTCATAAAGGTTTCATTTCACATCATTCAAATGACATCATCATATATTTACATCCAAATAATTATCATAACATCAAGTTATCAAACTATATAAGTGCTAAACATACAAAATATAAAGGTATCAAAAGTATTCATGAGAATTAGGCCATCAAAATATACAAAATTCATGGATACATCTATCCATGATCCAAACAGCCAATAGTGCCAATGCCATAAGTTTGATTCAAAAAAAATATATAACCAACTATGACTTGATTAACAACTCATAGAAATAACTAAGAAATACTAGATCATAACCTAATACAAAGATGACTAAACTAAATCCAGTAGAGATCATGATTGGAAGCATTTGAATCAAATGAAGAATCAGAGATATGATGGGGTGTGACAGGATCAGATCCAGGAGCACGTCCTCAACCACATCTACCTTGACCATGGGTGTATGTGCGGGATCGAGCAGCTAGACGAGATGACTCAGGAGGCTGAGAGGAAGTGGCTGAGCAAGAAGAGCAATCCTGATAGTATCTAAATGATCCAGTGCTCTCGACATGGACTGAGTGATGGCACCAATCTATGTAGATAGAGTATCACTGGAATCTCTGAACTCTCTCCTCAGGAAGTCAAAACCACCCTCTAGAACACCTTGGAGTCTGGCTGTCTCAACAGTAAGATCTGATATCTCTAAAATATCCTCTCTCATCTAGGGATGAGCCAGATCCAAAACCTACCTATGTAAATCTAAAACTTTGCCTGTCAATTACAAAACACATCCCTCGAGGTCCTCAAGCCGTGCAGATTGAGCAGTAAACAACTGAAAGATAGTAGATACATGTGGAATCACAGACTGATCAGAAGATGAGATAAAGTGAGTACTCTTCCCTGAGTGGTATTGGCTATCTGCTAAGATAAAAGACCTACAATCCTCTAAGATAGGATATCGGCAATCAGCTGAATCAACTGGTCAGTGATCCTCCTAATCTGATCATCAATAAATCTAACATCTATGTCTCTGCTCCTCGATTGTGCCACATCTACATCTTTCCTCACTAACTCTAAGGGACTAATCTCATGATTAGATGTAAACTAAAAGTCAGGAGATCCTCTCTGATCATGAGGAGGTGAAGATGGTCCCTCCTCCTAAGCTCTCTCTACATTCTCAGCACCTTTGGACCAACCACCATCAATCTTTGAAAAACCCATGCGATGCAGTGTGTTGCAGTTGATGGTATCGGTGTGAGATAATCTGGCAACTAGCTCTCCTTCAAAACTAACTCCAAACATCCTAAACACTAATGAGAGGGCCATACCATAGGGTAGATGTACCTTAGACCTATTCAAGGTCTCTCTCATCATTTCTATCAACAAAATAGGAAGGTTAAAGGGGGTCTCTATAATCACATGAAACATGATACATATATCCCTACTAGATAATAAATCATGCCTACCACTCCTAAGGATAAATAACTTGATAACCATGGTGTGTAACACTCTCATTTCAATAGAAAGAATCTTGTCCTCTAATTTATTCAAATTTTCTTCAAATTCTCTCCCCAAGATGGCTCTCAGTCCTTCTTCTTCATGGGTTAGTTCCATTTCCATGTAACCCTCACATGGTAATTTTAGAATTCCCCCAGGTGAACTGCATCAAGAGTAATCTCAATACCTTTAACAATAGATTTTACTATTCCATTGAAGTATGCCAAATTTAGGTAAAACTCTCAAACCAAATCTACATATGTAGCTTCTTTCAACTTGCAAAAGTAATGCCATCCTTGCTTTTTAATTTTAGCACAAATTAAAATTCTTCTTTCTCAATGAAACTAAAATCAACATTCTTTCTGGGTTCAACCTTTCTATCATACAAACTGACCTTACTTGGTGTAAGAGGAGACTATGAAGATCATCTGGAGGCAAAGGTTGAACCAGGAGAGGGCTCTGGCACTGTTCTTTTCCACTGGGCTTCTTCTCCTAAGCAATAGGCCGATTTCCTTCTTTACAGCAATTTTATCTTGGGTGCCATTCCAACCAATAGAAGACTTAATCCCACTTAAGAGTGTCAAGAAAAAGTGGAATGGAGAAGATTTGAGAAGAAGAGGAAGAGTTTTGAGGGAGATAGCCGATGGTGGATTTTAGGGTAAGGGTTTGCTAGGATTCTTCAAACCGCCCAAATAGAAAGAAAGTAAGAAGAGATTTGACTCCTTAAGGAAAGATTTTGAGGAGGGGTTTAGGTAGGAAAGGAGATTTTTAGAGATTTGATCGATTGAGGAAGTTGAGAGGGTGAGAGCTTCTGTTCGGTTGAACGAAAGAAAATAAGGAAAGATGGTGAGGTCGTCCTTTTCAGTCAAAAGAAAAATCAAATAAGAAGCCGCCCGATGGGTTATGTGCAACAAAGACCAAAATATCCATGAGTCGCCCTCTAGGTTGACCCATGGCACAAAAAAATTTGAAAAAAAAGATGGAAAAATTTTGAAAAAATATTAGATTTTAAGGATTGAAATTTTATTCATGAGAATGACTAAGGAAGGTTAGATTTGAGCTTTTTGAGATAGAAAATTTGAGATATAGGCTCAAGATAAAGATTAATGTCATTTTTGATAGATTTAAGCTTGAAATCATAAAGATGTTTAGGCTAGGAAATCAAGAATTTCTAATTATCTTGTAATCTCACAAAATTTATCTTCACTTAAGGCCTTAGTAAAAATATTAGCCAGTTGATTTTTAGTACAAACATAATCAAGATTTATATCATCATTTTGAACATGCTCTCTTATAAAATGATATCTTATTTCAATGTATTTTGATCGTGAGTATTGGATTGGATTCTTAGTAAGATTTATGGCACTAGTATTATCACGTCTTATGAGAGTTTTGTTTAGTTTGATGCCAAAGTTCTTAAGTTGTTGCTTAATCCACAAGATTTGTGCACAGCAACTTCTGGCTATAATGTATTTGGCCTCGACCATAGACATTGCTATCGAATTTTGCTTCTTGCTAAACCAAAGGATTAAGTTAACTCCTAGTAAGTTTCATAGTGCTTTTTCTGTCTAATTTATATCTAGCAAAGTCTGCATCTGAATATCTAATTAAATTGATTGATGAATTCCTAGAGTACCATAAATCTATTGATTGAGTTTCTTTTAGGCATTTAAGTATTTTTTTTATAGCATTTAAATATGATTCTTTTGGATTAGATTGAAATCATGCACATAAACAAATACTAAACATCATATCTGATCTAATAGTAGTTAAATACAATAAAGAACCAATCATACCTTAATAAAGTTTTTGATCAACACTTTTACCTCCTTCATCCTTGTCAAGCTTATATGATGGACTCATGGGGGTACCACTTGCTTTGGAGCTCTCCATCCTAAATCTCTTTAGTTATCTTGTGTACTTGCTTTGAGTGATGGAGATCCCTTCTTTTGTTTGTTTGATTTGAAGTTCGAGGAAGAATGTTAGTTCACCCATCATGCTCATCTTGAACTCCCCCTGCATGAGCTTAGCAAAATCTTGAAATAAAGATTCATTAGTAGATCCAAATATAATGCCATAAACATATATTTGTATTACTAAGATGTCATCATGATCTCTTTTAATGAAAAGGGTTGTATCTACATTTCCTCTTGAAGATCCATTATTAAGCAAGAATTTACTTAATCTTTCATACCAAGCCCTAGGTGCTTGTTTTAAACCATATAATGCTTTGTTTAATCAAAAAACTTAATTTGAAAATGCATGATTTTCGAAATCAGGAGGTTGTTCTACATAAACTTCTTCGGCAATATATCCATTTAGAAAAGTACTTTGAACATCCATTTGAAATAGCTTAAAATTCATAAAGCATGCATAAGCGAGTAAAAGTCTAATTACTTCTACTCTAACAATAGGTGCAAAGGTTTTGTCGAAATCAATTTTCTCTTCTTGATTATAACTCTTTGCAACTAATCTTTCTTTATTCCTAATTACATTTCCATTTTCATCCAATGTATTTCTATATACCCATTTTGTATCAATTATTAGATAATTTTTAGGTCTTGATACTAAGGTCCATACATTATTTCTTTCGAATTGATTAAGTTCCTCTTGCATTGCATTTATCCAATTATAATCTTTTTCGGCTTCATCAATGGTTTTGGGTTTAAAATGAGAAACAAATGTAAAATGACTGTATGCATCTCTAAGTGAAGAGTGAGTTCTTACCCTATGTGTAGGATCACCAATAATTAATATTTTGGGGTGATTATGAACTTTCCTTCATTCTTTTGGAAGATCATTTGTACCTTGAGGTTATTCTTGTTGTTCTTCACCCTCAATTTCTTGCTTGTCTTCATGATTCTCTTCATTTTAAATTGTTGAATCCTTTAGGGTGATCTCCTTCAATCCTTCTATAAGATGATCTGCATCATTAATACCCTCACTCTTTCTTGATGGAAGATCATTAGTCTCATAAAAAACAACATGTACTGACTCCTCTACTACTAAGGTTCTTTTGTTAAAAACTCTAAAAGCTTTACTAGAAGAGGAGTAACCAAGAAAAATAGCTTCATCAAATTTTGCATCAAATTTATCTAGTTTTTCTTTACCATTGTTCAAAATAAAACATCAATAACCAAAAACATGAAAATATGCAATGTTAGGTTTTCTTCCTTTCCAAAGCTCATAAGATGTTTTCTTTAAAATTGGTCTGATTAGGGCATGGTTTAAGATGTAACATGCTGTATTAATTGCTTTCATCCAAAAGTATCTTGGAAGGTTGCTTTCATATAGCATAGTACGGGCCATTTCTTCTAGAGTTCTAATTTTTCTTTCTACTATATTTTGTTGGGGTGTCCTAGGTGCTGAAAAATTATGGCTAATTTCTTTCTCATCATAAAATTTTTCAAAGTCTTGATTTTCAAATTCGGTTCCATGATCACTTCGAATGCTTTGAATTGAAATTTTTTTTTTATTTATAATTTTTTGGTAAAATTTTATGAAAACATAAAAAATTTCATCTTGGTTTGTCGGAAAGAAAATTTATGTAAAATATGAGTAGTCATTGATAATTACAAAATCATAACATTTTCTACCTAAGCTTGCTATTCTTGTAGGATCAAACAAATTCGTGTGCACAAGTTTCAATGTCCTAGAAGTTGAAATAGTGTTCTTAGATTTGAATGAAACTCTTATTTGTTTACCTCGTTGGCATGCATCATAAATTTTATCTTTTTCAAAGTTTAATTTTGATAAATCTATAACTAATTTCTTTTTGTTAAGCTTTGAAAGTGAATGCATACTAATGTGTGCAAGCCTACGATGCCAAAGCCAACTAGTCTCGTTAATTTTAGCATTCATAGCTACTAAACATTGCATGTTTATCATAGAAGGATCATTCAAATCTACCATATAAACATTACCATGCCTATGACCAACAAACGTAATACCATCATCATTGGAACTAGTTACAATGCACAATGAAGATTCAAAAATAACTTTATAACCCTTATCACAAAGTTGACTAATACTTAAGAGATTATGTTTTAAACCATCTACTAATAAAATATTTTCAATATACCGGAAGGGAGTGATACCGATATAACCTATACCAATGATCTTTTCTTTGCCATTGTCTCCAAATATGACCATCCCTCCATTTTTAGCATCAAGCATAATGAATTGGGACTCATCACCAGTTATGAATCTTGAGCATCCGCTGTCAAGATACTATCTTTGATTTTCTTCTTTGAATGCAAGACACACCTACATGCAAAATCAAGTCCTTACTCTAGGTACCCAAGTTTTTTTGGATCCTTTAAGGTTAGTCACAATGGTTCCTTTCGAAACCCATATTTTTTTATATTTGAATTGTTAGAGAAGCATGTATAAGATTTGTATCCTAGTTTACCATATTTAAAGCAAGTAACATTTAAAAATTTATTACTTTATGAATTTACAAAATATTTTTTAAAAATTTTTATTTTCTTAGGGGGTTATAGCCTAGGCCTCCTTATCATAAATGATCTTTTGATTTTCAAGAATCATATAAAGTTTATTTGAACTCAAAGTAAATTTTTCAACTATTGATTTTAAATTATTGATTTTATCTTTTAAATTTAGATTCTCTGGAGTTAAGACTAGTTTTTCACTTAGGATAGTTTTATTTTCTTTTGGCAATACTTGATTTTTTAATTTTAGTTCTTTGTTTTTAGTTCCTAACTTCTTTAAATCATCTACTAAATCATAGAAGGCTTCTTGAAGTTCTTTGAATATAAATTCATTTGAGATTTCAGCACTTACCTCATTCTCATGTACTGTAAGGCATAGGTTGGCTTATTCATGAGCTTCTTTTACTTCGAAGCTTGAGTCATCACTATCATTCCATGTTGCTACCATAGCCTTTTTTTTATATTTCTTGGGAACCCTTTTAAGTTCAGGACATTCAAATCTAAAGTACTTCGACTTCTTACATTCATAGCAAATAAGGAGCTACTTCCTATCCTTTTCATTGCAATGCTCCCTTTTTGGTAGGTAGCCTCTTCCTCATCCCTTGTTTTCTCTTCAAAAATCTCTTGAACTTTCTTATGATGAGAGATATTTCTTCATCTTGTTCTTCAACTTCCATTTCATCGGATTCTTCATCTTGTTGAGTGTTGGATTTAAGGGCTGTTGTCTTCTTTTTTTTGACATCTTCTTCTTGATGTTGTTTCATGCTTAGCTCTTGCATCATTAGTGATCCTAGAAGCTCCTCCAAAGGTAAAACATTCAGATCTTTGGCTTATTGGATTGCAGTTACTTTGGCCTCTCATGTCCTTGGCAAAGACCTAAGAATCTTCCTCACAAGATCACTATTAGAATAAGACTTGCCAAGACTTTTAAGACCATTTATAATATCTGTAAATCTAGTAAACATTACAGTTATTGACTCATCATGCTTCATTTTGAAAAGTTTATATTTGTGCACAAGCATGCTAATTTTTGACTCCTTAACTTGATTAGTGCCTTCATGAGCTACTTTTAACCTATCCCATATTTTCTTAGCCAACATGCATGTTGAAATATGATTAAATTCATTAACATCTAGGGCACAATATAAAACATTCATGGCTCCTGCATTGAGTTGAGCCATTTTTTTATCAATCTCATCCCATTTTTTTTCGGGTTTGATTGATTCCTCACCATGAATTATCTTAGCGGGTGTGTGTGGTCCATTAACTATGATACTCCACATATCATAGTCAAGTATTTATATAAAAATTTTCATCTGAGCTTTTTAATAGGTATAGTTTGCCCCATTGAAAGGTGGAGGTTAGTTTATGGACTGCCCCTCGACTAGAGAAATATTAACTTGGATTGCCATAGATCTTTGGATCTTTGATGGTTAAATCAAAGTAGGGCTAGAGCACTGGGCTTTAATACCGCTTGTTGCCCAGCTATGCAACCCAAGAGGAGGGGTGAATTAAGTTTTTAAAATTTTAAAGCTAATTTAAAGATATCAAGATTGAATGATGATATGCAAGATGTGTGTGTGAAGTGATTTAGGTTAGAAAAAATATATAAAAGATTAGAGAGCAAGAATTTAACAAACTAAGGAAAGAAAGATAGCAAGCACACTACAAACAAGCAAGATTTATAGTGATTCGGTGCTTTTCTTGCACCTATATCCACTCTCCAAGCTTCTATTTGGGAATTAAAATCCATTAACAGTATTCAAACTGAATACACCATTAAAAACCTCCAACCTTAGCTATCCTAAGCTAGAACACTTAATTTTTGAGTACAAGCCAACCCAATACAATCCTATTCATAGTTAGGATCAACGTTTCCATGTTTTGGAACCCCCCCAAAAACTTGAATCAAAATAGTAAAGTTGAGTAAAAGATTTAATGACAATCAAATAAAAGTTTAGCTCCCTTTGTGAGCAAATAAAAACTTAAGAATGCTTTTCATAATAATGGAAGAAGCTTCTCTAATTTTTTTTAAGATTATTGGAGATTTAAAAGTGCTCTTGAGAGATAGGTGAACTTGAAATGAAGGTTTCTTTGCTTGAAGATGACTTTTGCTTAGGGTTGAAATTGAATCACACCAATCTCTTATGCTTTTTCCTATTTAAAGCCTTTGAAATCTTCAATAGGTGGAGGAGAGAATCCTGGGCAAGATTTGTAGCCATTGGAGATATTAAAAAGACTATTAAAACCTACCAAAATAAGAAATAATAGCTGTTGCAGAAAAATTTTCATTATAGGTGTAACTCATGGGTCGACTCATGGCATAGGGGTTGACCTTGAGGTCGATCTTTGAGACAAAATTCAGAAAAATAGTCGTTCTACATTTTTAGCCTTCGAAACAGCAAAGATCAACCCTAGGATCGATCCTTGACACAAAGGCAGCATGCCAAACAACCGTTTTCAATAGGGGACAACCTAGGGGTCGACCCTTTCGCTTCAAACTTGATTTTCTTCCAAAATTAGCATCCAAAAATTATGGGATTGCCTTCAAAGGATTAGAAATCTTCTATACTTGCTCTAGAGGCTCTCAGATCAAAAATTGATAAAATTATGATTTTGCTCCTAAAATATAAAAAATCTTTTTTCAAGTCAAATTTATTAGTAATCTTCTCAAATGCTTTATAATCATCAAAATCAATTCTTGGAGCAACAAAGTTGTCAAGATTGAATGATGATATGCAAGTAGTATGCATCAAGCAATTTAGGTTAAATAAATATATAAAAGATTAAAAAGCAAGAATTTAATAAACTAAGAAAAGAAAGACAGCAAGCACACCATAAATAATAAAGATTTATAGTGGTTCAGTGCTTTTCTTGCACCTACATCCACTTTCCAAGCTTCTACTTAGAAATTCGAAACTACTAAACATATTCAACCAGAATACAACGTCGGTACGTTCGACTCTAACTATCCCAAGCTAGCATACTTATTTTTTAGATACAAGCCATTCCTACACACTCCGATTTAAGGCTCGGATCAACCCTCTTGAGTTTTGGAATCCTTGCAAAACTTGAATCAAAACAATAAAGCACAATATAAGAGTTAATGACAATCAAATACAAGTCTAGCTCCCTTAATGAGCAAATAAAACCTTAAGAACACTTTTCACAATAATGAAGGAAGCTTTTCTAATGTTCCTCAATGTTGTTGGAGACTTGAATGAGCTCTTAAGAGGTTGATGAACTTGAAATGAAAGTTTCTTTGCTTCAAGATGCCTTTTGCTTAGGGCTGAATTGAATTTTATGAAATCTCTTATGTTTTTCTCCTTTTTATAGCCTTTTAAATCTTCAATGGATGGAGGAGAGAATCTTGGATAAGATTTATAGCCATTGGAGATCTTAAAGAAAGCATTAAAAGTAGCCAAAATGGGATAAAACTAGCCATTACAGAAGATTTTCATCATAGGGATCAACTAATGGGTTCTTATCTCTGGCACTGGGGTCGACCTCAAGGTCAACCTCTGAGATGGAATCTAGAAAATTAGCTGTTCTATATTTTTAGCCTTTAAAACAGTAGAGGTTGACCCTTCACTTAGAAACATCATGCCAAATAGCCCCTTTCAGCAGAGGTAGACTTAGGGGTCTACTCTTTTGCTTCAAACTTGATTTTCTGCCAAAATATGTGTCCAAAAATAATAGAACTACCTCCATAAGATAAAAAATCTTCTATACTTGCTATTGAGGCTCTCAGATCAAAACTTGATAAAATTAGGATTTTGCCCCTAAAATATAAAAATTCTTTTTTCAAGCTAAATTCATTAGTAATCCCCTCAAATACTTTGTAATCATCAAAATCAATTCTTGGAGCAATAGTAAGGTCTTTGAAAAATGGATCTTGGTTATACTTACTCTTGTATGTGGATGACATGCTGATAACATGCAAGAGTAAGAAAGTAGTATAGGAGTTGAAAGAAGCTTTATCTTAGAAATTTGAGATGAAGGACTTAGGACCTACGAAGAAGATCCTTGGTATAAAAATTATCAGAGATAGAACTAAGAGGCTACTATATCTATCTCAAGGAGGATACATCAAGAAGATCTTAAAGAAGTTTAGTATGAAGGATGCTAATCTGGCAGAGCTGCCACTTACTGAGCATGTTAGACTCTCTAAAACCATGTCACCACAGATTGAGATGGAGATTCAAGAGATGAAAAAGATTTTATATGCTTCTGGTGTGGAAAGTATTATGTACTCTATGATTTGTTGTAGGCTGGATTTAGCCCATACAGTGAGTCAGATGAGCAGGTTTATGGATCAGCCTGGAAAGGAGCACTAGTGAGTACTTAAGGATGTCTTCAGATACTTGATAGGTTAAGTTAGGATCAGCATCTACTATGGTCAGTGGGAAGGTGCTAAGAAACATCCTAATATGTTCAAGGAGGCTCGAGGGCTAATAGAGGGATTTATGGATATAGATTTTGGTGGAGATGTGAACACTCGGCATTTGACTATAGGTTTTGTATTCATCCTATATGGAGGTCCAGTCTCATGGAGATCTTGCATGTAGCCAATTACGACCTTGTCCACTACTGAGGTGGAGTACATTGAGATCATGGAGGTAGCGAAGAAAGCTCTATGGTTGAAAGACTTGGTGTTGGAGATGGGATTCCCACAAGATGCAGTTAGGATGCATTATGATAGCTAGAGTGCTTTGTTGCTCACATAGAACTCCGTGTATCATGCGAGGACCAAGCACATTGATATCAGATACCACCAAATCGGAGAGCTAGTGGAAAATGGTGAAGTGGAGCTGGTAAAGATTCACAACAAGGAGAATGTAGCTGATGTGCTCAGAAAGATACTTTCACAGAACAGCTTTTACAATTGCATGGTATTAATGGGATTGTTGGATAGAGCTAAGTTCATAAGGACTTGGGAGCACCAAGATGGAGATTGTGAGCTTAGGTATGATGCTCTTAAGCCTTGAAAATAGATGAAAAGAGAATAAGGAGTGAATGGAATCAACCATTGAAATGTTTTGACAAACACTTTCGAAGAGCTAACTTGGATCCTGCCAGAAGAGCCAGCCCAAACTATAGAAGAGCTAGCCTGAGTAGAAGCCGAACCGGCTCGAATCCTGAGAGAGTCGGCTCAAATCCTAAAGTCTAGAAAGCATATTTGACTGATATGCTGGAAGAGCTAGCTTGATTCATGCCACAGCCAGCACAAGTGGAAGTCGAGCCAGCTCGAGCCCTGAGAGAGTCGGCTTGAGTAGCAGAATAGAGAGTTATGGGCTTGAGCAGAAGAATAGAGAGTTATGATTTAGGCTCTCGTAGGAGACATCACCGTCGAGCCAATCCGATTGTTCATCGAGCTGGCTCGAGTAGTGAAAAGAACAGAACGTAGTTTCTCTTCTTGCCTAGGATTGGGTTTAATCCTAGAAACTTAGGGCCTTGGTTTGTACGGTCCTAAGGGAGCTAACCGATGGATTAGACTGGAATTTATGTAATGGGTGTGTGCATGAGAGACATGGGTGTACCTGGGCTCGGAGAGTGCATCACATTAGGTTAGCTAAGAAAGTTTTTTAGGTTGGATCTTATTTGACCAGGTATATATACTTTGTACTGAGTTTTGTAAACTAAGCATGGAATCAATACAAGCCTTTTCACCTTGAAAGTCTCTCTTCCTCTCTAGTTATCTCCTTTCTCTCCATGCCTAGGGTTTGCTAGGGTTTCAATAGAATGGCTATCCCTTTTCTCAAATTCTTGTTGCTGTTTCTACAATCTTCAAGTGGTAAGGATTGTTCTCAACAAATTGGTATCAGAGTGGCCATCTGGTTACAACAGGTTTCGAGTATGAAAATTGGATGGGATGCATCTCTAAGATCAACATTTTCCTAAGATCTAGGTTTTGAGAGTTCGAGCTGGATGGGCTCCTAGAACCAATAAACTAGGACACTTCAAAAGACGTATGGATTAAACTCAACTTGAAAAATCCACAAAAATCAAAAGGAATGGGCTGCAAATTTTTTGAATAAACCAAGGAAGAACAAAAAATCCCTCCAAAGGAAATGGAAGGTCAAAAAATAGAGAAAAAGCAAAGAAACACAGAAAAAGAGTTAGGAGACTAATCTGAAAAATATCATATATAACATCTGAAATATAAATCATATAACCTTATTAGCAATTAAATCATATAACATGCATTTATAATATAAAAGAAAGTATTAGAACATACCTCTTATCACTAAATCCTAAATTAACCCTGATTGTCGGTAGTAGTCTGTCAGGGGTTCCACGAGGTGTCCATGTGTTCACCCTCCAACGTTGATCCACACAGAGACTTGATCAAGACACCAGCACCTCTGATTTATATAATTAAAATTCTTGTAATAAGAACTTCAATTAAATGGGCAAGACCTTCTTAAACCTTTATGTCACCTTCCTTGCCTTTCCTTATCTATCTTTTTTTTTCTTTTGTCTTCTTAATTTTCCTACCTAATCTCTTAGTCTTAAGATGACTTCTTGTCATTATAAAGACAAGGTCTAGATAAGAGAAAGAAAGAAAGAAAATTAGACAAAAAGAAACTCTTGTAAGAAAGAAAAGATAATGTTTACATCTTCGGACTCTTGATGCACACCCTTATTTATAATGTACGTAAGGATGCCAACAAAAATCTCACGCCCTTTCCTTTTCCATTTCTCATGCCCCATTAGCCAATCCCACACCTTATCAAAAAAATGAGATATAGACTTAGTCCAAGAGGTGCCTTAAAGCAGAAAGACTCTTCAGACTAATTCTACATATTTTTTTTATGAAGAGCCGCGATGCTTCATCCTTGGTGCCATCCTTTTCATCCATTAGATCATGATACAAAGCCATCCAATGGCTCTAAAAAGGGATGCCCATTCAGCAAGAAGGTGTGGAAGAATACTTTGAATAGTCAAAGTCTTAAGAGCTTTTGACTTGGTCTAGGAGACATCAAGGAGTAGGCGGCAAGGTATCTTAGGTGACAAAACAACATGGGTGAAAAAATTTAAAAGGAAAAGAAGTCTTTTATCTATAGAAGGACTATTCTGCGCCCTATATCTGATGTCCATGCCAATTAAGAAAAATTACGTGACATACTATATGGAAAAAGTCAAAGAAAGTAGGCGCCATCTTATTCCATGCGCCAAAGAATCCTTTGCACATGAAATACTTCCCACGCGCAAGAGAGAGACTGTCTGGCATGTGGGATGCTGGTAGGTGGTGCCCAATCTGAAGCCCAATCAATCTAGGTTAATCCAACTCAAGACCAAATCCTATTTGGCTCAAATCGGATCTAAATTAGCCCAAATCGAAAGCTAATTCGAATCCAATTCGAATCCTAGTGCTAGGGTTTGCTATATGTGCTAGCATATTCATCTTGCAAACATGGTCTAATCTAATTAGACCCTTAATCAATTCTCTTTGTGTGTGACCCATTGGATTTCACATCTAATCAGCAGTGAGTCAGGGTGTGATTTGACCTAATCTGGTTAGAACTCAACCAAACTGATTTAGGTCAAAACTAGCCAACCCAAATTGATTTAGTTTAGAACACTTTCTAATTTAATGATCAAATTAAAATTTTAACTTGATCGAACCCACAAGACATGATTGATTTCTAGCAACATATCATAACTATCCGAAAGATGTGAAAATTTGATGGAAATACCAAACAGACCTTTCAGTGAAATTTATCATGCAACTAGGTCCTTCGATCTGCCTGCATCCTGAACATGACTCTGGGTATGGAAATATGTCAACCCCAATATCATATTCATTTCTCTTTCATCTGAAATGATCATGCAACTCAGGTCCTTCGATCTGCCTGCATCCTGAACATGACTCTGGGTATGGAAATATGTCAACCCCAATATCATATTCATTTCACTTTCAATCTTATGATAATGATTCATTTAATAAAATATTAGAAATTATTTCTAATTTTCATCATGCTTTGATCAAAGTCTTCCTGAATCATTATTTGTTAGAAGTAGGTAGGATGCTATTTCCTCTTACCAGGAGTGATCGATTCCTTGTTAACCTACTCACAATCTTCATATATATAATTTACCATATCCAGATCATCCCATACATAACTAAGTCATGAATGAGTATGAACCAAAATATGGATTTATATATATAAGATTCTATGGTAGTTTCAGGTCAAAGGATTACATGCACAAATTTCACTATGAGAACCATCTATTGACATGTAGATAAGACTCCATTAGATATTCTCAATTTGGATCAATTCAGTAAACTCATTCTCTAATGAGCACCTATATTCTTGTATTAGTATCATACACAAGTTATTGTGAGATCAATCACCCTCTCATTTGAGCATTCAAAGAATGTGCTAGTCTTACCGAAAAACATTGATCTCTAACTCAATGTCCCATCGACTAAGAATATTTAAATTAGGGTTTTAAGATTTTAGGTCCCACTAGTATGATCTCATCATAATCCTAAAACTAGAGTTCTAATTTATAGGGTTCATCATAATCTTAAATAAATAATAAGACACTGCATATGATGAAATAAATGCTTTTTATTAGAAATGTCATTATATGAGTCTGCAAGACAAAGAACACCCCAAAAATAAATTTGCTTTAGGGCATATTCCTTTCAGTATGTACTAGCGCAAGTAGTTCTGTGGCCTTTTCCCCATGTCCTATAAAAGAGAGCTTGGTCATTTTGCCATGAAGGCATGATTCATAAATCGGATATGACTCGAAAGTCAATAGACTCAATAGCCCGAATTTCTTTAATTTGTTAACCCTATCTTCTGCTATATGACCTAGCCTATGGTGCCACAAATACCCATCATTTAGACTATTCCTAGGTCATTTTGATCCTATGGCATTCACATTTTGCTTAATATTGAAAATAGAAACATCAATATGTAATTGATCGAGATCATTTATAAGATAACCCCCTATAATTTTATTTCTTTCATAAAGAATATTATAATGGTCCTTAAGAAAACTAATTACATAGCCTTTCTGTGCTAAACATGAAATAGAAATCAATTTTCTGCTTGCTGCAGGCACATTAAAAAGTCTCTAACAACTAAATTTAATCCTAATGGTAAACATAGAGGATAGGTTTCCACGACCACTACAGCAACTCTTGGTCCATTTCTAATGCGTAGGATCATCTCACCATTCCTCAGCCTCCTGCTATCCTCAAGACCTACATAGAAGTGCATAAGTGAGCACTAGAACCAGAGTCAAGCATCCAATTGAATGTAGAAAAAATCATAGTTTTAGATTCTATAACAAGCATACCTTTAGAAGGACCTGCCTCCTTCTTATTCTTTAGGCTGGCTAGGTATAAGGGGCAGTTCCACTTTCAATGATCACTTGTGTTGCAATAAAAATATTTTTCTTTGTTCGTGACCTTTTTCTTTGGCTCTGCCTTCTTCTTCTTCCCACCATCTACCTTCTGCTTCTTCACGAACTTCTTCTTTCTAAAAGACTTTTTCTTGGAAGAAGTCCACTCCATAATAAGTACTGACCTTTAGAACCTTTCATAGAAAGCTTAGCAGTAACTAGCATATTCATAAGTTCTGCTAGAGTATTCTATAGTTTATGCATATGGTAGTTCATAATGAACTATCCATACACATTAGTCAAGGATTGCAGAATTATATCAATCTGCAAATTCTTGTCCAACCTGACACCGAGCTTCTCAAGCTCTTCTAAGTCCTTGATTATCATTAGACAATGATCTTAGACCGACTGCCCATCATGCATTTGAGCCTTAAAAAGTCTTCTAGTAACTTGATATTTGGCTGTACGACTTTATTCACCAAACAACTCTTGTAGGTGAACCAACATTTGGCAGCTAATCTTAATGTCTTCATGTTGGTGCTGGAGCACATCGACATCGAGCCCAACATGTAATACCTAGCTTTGTAGTCATCATTCATCCTCTTCTCTAAGGATGCTCTTTGATCAATGGATGGATGGGTTGGTAAAGTGGGAGGGTCCTATTCCAACACATGAGTCAACTTCTTAAAATCCAAAATAATTTTGAAGTTCTAGAGCCAATCCTTGAAGTTGGATCCGATTAGTCTTTGGGTGTCCAGGATACGAGCTAGTGGATTGGATGCAGACATTTTTCTATAGAGAGTCAAAGTTTCTAGTTTAATTTTATAATTAGACTTAATTAATTTATTTAAAAATTTTATTTTTAAATAAATTAGGCTGCCACTATTTTCATGGATCCCTACACTCCTGGAGCAGAGATACGAAAATCTTCATGATCAATTGATTTCTAGTGGATGGTGTAGTTCAACCGACTGGCTCACCACCTCACCTAACAGTTATTAACGATGGATCAATCGATGAGTGGACAACTCTTATCCAATGATTCTCTAATCATGATGTACCTAATGCTAATCTCTAATTCATGAATCTGATCATGTTTGGAATATTGATCCACTCCTTAGTTAAGTCAGACGCACCATTTGCATGAATTGGATTCTTGATTGAGTCTCTCATCGTATCCAAAATATTGAGTCCAACACATCCTCCAACCCATAGCATCCAATGGATAATAGATATGCTTGCATCTTCTCGATGCAATTGAACCATAATAACCAGCCGAAAATAATCAACTCCAAAAAGGGCTCGCACATCTACAATGGTGGAATATCAATTGACTTAATCTTTTCTTAGGAAGATTCAATTTAGGTCTCTTAGACTTGATTCAGTCATAATGGTTATGACAAGCCTAGTGGCATGGGTTAGCTCAAACTATTAGCCACCTCAAATCAGAGCTGGGTTGATACAAATGGCCAAGTAAGTGAGATCGGTGGAAGGAATATGCCATTAACTCAACAAGAATGCATTTAGGTCGAGTAGCTTCCAATTAAAAATCAATCGATCGTATCTACCAAACTTATCTTAGACATCAAATTATCGAACCAGAACTAATTGAGTTAGCCTACAATCTAGGCTCGAACCATGGAGCCAAATTAGGTCTTAATTGGATCGATCACATGTGGCTGTGAGTCAATCTTGACCAAGACTTACAACTATTGGGCTGATCAATTTTAAGCACTCTTGATCCTACCAAACCAACATTTGATTCGGTTTGATCAACTGCTAGATCTAATTGAGCTACCCAAGCTCAAACTCAATTTTATGAAAATATCTTAAATCTAAAAATTCATAATTTTAGATCTAATTAGTTTTATAATCTTAATTCTTAATTAAGTTTGGGTTCATAAATAAAAAATACGTATCAAAATCCTAGGATTTCAAGATCTAGGGTTTTGCAGAAAATAAGTTCTGATTTTTTATTAAGGACAAATGCACAACACCCCTACACACCATAAGAACACCTCATCGAATGAAAGAAGAGAGTCTTTAAATCCTACTTTGTTCTTATGACTGGATGGTCAAGGAAAATGCCTTAATCAAAAATATAATTAAAACTATAAAACTAGTTAGATCTAGATCATATATCACATATATAATTAATGATCTAACTAATACATGCTTTGCATACATCTCATATATCATCACTAAATTAAATGTGCATATTTTTTAGATTTGAAATATCATATATAACATCTGGAAAATAGATTTAAACTTGATCATATCAAAATAAAATTATTCTAGATAATTTGTAAAACTATTCTACAATTAGTCTAAACATGCATCTTTTCATATCACATATGAATAAAGCAAAAATTAAAAATTTTATTTTCTATTTTTTATATCTAATTATAATAATTATAATATCAAAAAAATAAAACTTAAATAGATATAAAAATATATTTAATCAAATTAACAACATGATTATAGTAGACTACACATAGAACTATTCTATTCCCAGTCTAGTCATGCATCTCATACATATTAGATCTAAATGATTTAATTTTAATTTTTTAATTTTAGATCTAATCACATCTAATATGATATCTAAAACTTTTTAATATTAAATTAAAAATAAAAATAAAATTATATCTAAAATAGATCTGAAGAACTGTAATCTAGCTCTGATACCAGTTGAAGGAAAAACTTGTTTCCCGACATAGGATCGTTTAGATCTGATTGGATCTGAAGGAATATTTTAATTTTTTTTTTAAAATATTAATCAAATCTGAGACTTCTTAGATTTAATCATAGAAATCTGATATTAAAAGTTAAAAATAAAATTAATCAAATTTAATTTTAAATACCTAATTTGGTAATCTAATTACCATACGATGATCCTATTGATTTTTGATGTTGGAAGGAGCCATGCACGTGCCTAGCCTCTACTGGTATCTACTCAAGTAGGATCTAAATGCATTCTCCTCATGAATCTCTCCTCCAAAAATAAGATCTGGATCTGATTTGAAAAGCCTTCAAAATGACTTCTGAGTGCAGCCTATTCGTCTTACAAACACCATCGCATAGATACTGAATCTTGTGCCAAAAACCTTAGTCCTTCAACTCAGATTTATGCCTAACTTTTTAGGCATGTAGAAGAAAGGGAGAGAGAGGATAGAGAGGGAATGGATATCATAGGGAAGGCTCCTTTGGGTGTGAAAAAAATAAATTACATTGAGGCAATTTTGTGAGAAGAGTTTTTATACTAGACATTATGACATAAAGAGTCCCTTTTTTGATCAAAACCCTTATTAATTTTAACATTGGGACTCTTGGACCTGATCGCCATGAAAATCCCTAGATCCCATCTAGTTTTTATGCCAAAAATCCATCTAGAAGGTGTGGCATGAAAGGATAAGGAAGAGTCCATGTGCGTCTAGGATTCTTCCTTCAAGAGTTTGATCCAAATCAAACTCTATCAGAACCTAGTCTAGACACCTCAAAAAATCACAAAATTTTTCACACATAAAGAATTACTCGTGCTTCATCATATATCCAAAAATTAAAGCAAAATAATTTTTAGACAAATTTATAAAATTCTCAAATTATATGACCATTAATTTTCTCAATTGGGTCAACTATTGACTCTTGTCCAATTGCACTAGGAATAAATTTAATTTTCATAATTAATCTAACATGGACTTATTCAAGTCAGATGAAAATAAACCCATTCATGATATAGGAATGAGTCAAATTAAATTTGACTCAATTGCAATGAATTAGAAAGATTACAAAAGGAGAAAGTTAGGCTCAACCATGTGCTAGCATGATTACCTTGAACCTAATTGGATCTAATCAAAATCAATCAAACTAAGTTAGCTCAATTGATGACATCTAGATCCAAATGCTTCTTTGAGTGACCTAGTTAGGTTTAGTTTCTTATGATAATGAGATAAGTCATGATCTCTATCATCGACATCATCGAAACACCTTTTGATGGATCAGAACTTTTCTGATTCATACAATTAGAATGATCGATCATCAAAATCATTCTAATTATTTTTGAAATCCACCAGTGACTCCTAGTAGTATATGGTGGTAATGCATCAGAACTGAAAGTGAACCTCTTAATGTAGCTATCCTTGTGATTGGGTTTTTCTATCTTGAGTCCCGATAGGATTAGGGTTAAGATGAACTCATCAAACCTAATATCCATCATATGAATTAATCATTCGATTCGAGTCCTATGTGAAATCCTTTATAGAAACTCTTTCTATCATCTTCACTCTTCCATGGCCATGGGCTTATGGACTCAATTCTCATGATCATCATAGGACTACTCCTCATCTACCGAGGTAGATAGATCTCTTATTGGTGCAATCCACTTCCTACAATGAACGTACTATAGCCAACATAGACCATGGGATTTCGAATGGCTAGGATATTGAGTTATGGTGTAGTCAAACTATAACACCCTTAAGGTAAATTACTGATGCACCTCAGATCAAAGAACCAGACACACTACTGCAACATCGAGCTAGTCATCGACAAGAAGGTAGACTTCCTTATGAATGCTCGAGGTAGCCATGCTCAGTGCCCTCGTTCTCTAACGAGTACCTATACTCTCGCTCCGCTATCTCCTCATCATAGATTCAAGATTTATCTACTCAAAGAAAGTGATCATACATCAATCTTTCAGATCAATCACAATTCTCGTGATGATCCTACGATCAAAAGCAGCTTATGAGTTAATTATAAAAATTCATGTCTTAAATTTTTAACTCTTTAAAAATATGAATTATCATTACCATTAACTCAAAGAATGTATCATATATACTTTAAATACACACTATGATAAAAAATAATTTTTTTATTAATTTATAATCAAAATTACACAATTGCCCTTAGAAGTGTATTACAAGTGGTAGCCAATCTGGCTTCTAGGGCACACATCTAACACCTGACAGGGTTTTAATGGCATCATACCTTGAGCTCTGATTTATGGGAATTTCAAAACACTGAAGTCTTTTCAAATCATTCAACATTAAAGAAACTTTGGCACTAGTGGAAAAAAGCCAAAATCATTCTGTCTACTGAGAGTGGGAAGCCAATAGAGGACTTCGATAGTTGTAGTTTTTATACTCACTTCATTTGAACTTCAAACTCGAGAGTTAGGGGACAAGTGTTAGAGGTAAATTGCTTTCACCGAAGTCTAGTGGGTCTGGTATTATTGTGGCTCCATCTGGAGTCATGGAAACTATGTCCAAACTTTGAGCTACTCTCCAGTTCCAACTAAATTTAGGAAGGTCGGCCTTCAGACCTTGTCCGCGAGATGAACTTCCTAATAGCAACCCTTAGATCACTCATCATGACTGTAAAATTTGCCAAGAACATGCTAGATTTCGGCCAGACAAACTTGAATAATGAGAGGACTTGCAATTCGATTGATTCTGCTCTTTGGCTTAAGATAGGTAGCAGAATTCCAAGTATTAAATCCCAGCACCATCCAACCTTGTTTATGGCAGTCCTTGAGGATGACTAGGTTCCTTTATGGTAGGCAGCACATCTTGTCAATTTTACACCAAGGATCCCTGTCAGCTGAATTTCGTTCTAGTCAAACTCCTCTCTAGTCGAGCTCCATTTAGATGAATTCTTCTCTAGCTAAATTCTTCCACTCAGATTTATGAACAGTGGCTAACCTTGAAAGTGGTTGAATTCCTTCACTCCCTCCTGATGATAGCAGATCCAGTCGGCATATATCATGCATATTGATTGGGTGAATTTGAATGGTTAAAGAATCCCATCATCGATAGCAGTCCTATCTCCAATCTAGAACAAATAGTGGCTACTCCGTAGATAATGAATCTCAGCACTCCTTCAATCCAAACTTTTGGCTAACCTTTGGCATTGGCCAAACTTTCTCTAAAATGAAGGATTATGATTCTAATCAAAGAATCCACCATCCTCTCTAATTTTCAATCTAAAACATTTGTCTACCCTTGGCCGACCTTGAAGGTAGTCAAAATCTTCAGAGCTATCAAAGACAACACCAATAGATTCCAACCAATTGCAGGTTCATCTTCTGTTATTTGAAAGCCAATCTCCAAGTTTGGCCTACCTGACCTCGAGTTCTCCATTCCAGCATGAACTATTTGCTAATAGACATAGAAGTCTTCAACTTTCCATCCAAACATCAATAAATGAGATCCAACTGCCCACAAGTCATAATAAATGATAACCTACTCTCCATAACAAACTTCATATGGTCTAAATAACCTACTGACATTCTGTTATGGCTGTCACTATCATTTAGTTACAAGCTCCACTTATAAAAATGACCCTCCATATATGCTTCTTTCCTAAGGTCTCATCTTCACTTACATTCTTCTGAGTACACCATTCTTGTTGGCTAGAAAACTAACTTGAGCATCAGAGGGTCCTACCAGAAGCAACTTTAGTCAAGATTTTGTCTCGTAGGTCTTATCGATGATCTCATCTTCCCTAGCTCTAGTGAGCTCTGGCATCAGTATTATTTTCTGCACCAACAATGTTGAATTCAGATCTAAAATCTAAATTTAAGATTTGAATTACATAAATAATTAAAATGTTATGATCTTGAAACAACTTTCAGATATCATTTCTAAATTCTAAATTCAAATCTAAACATGTTATGAACTTGAAACTAGTTTTTAATTTCACCAATCATTTATACATGATGTAATTAGATTTGTTGGTATAGAAAATGATGCTAGTACCAAAATTCACTGGAGCTAGAGTAGATGAGATCGCCAATGAAATCTACAAAACAAATCCCAAACCAAAGATGGATGGCTCTGGCAGGATCCTCTGATGCTCAAGTCAGTTTTTTGGCCAACTAGAATGGAGTACTAAGGAGAAAAAAGAGCAGAGTAATGGTAGAGAAGGAGAGCTTAAAGAGAAAACATATTTGGAGGGTTTCTTATATAGGCAGAACTTGTAACAAACTGATGGCGATAGTCGTAACTCCCTAGTAGTGGGTTGTTTGGGGCCATGTAGAGTTTGTTATGGAGGGTGGTGTCCATTGTCATGACGTGCCAGTTTGTTAGAAAATAATAGTTGAATTTTGGATGGGACCATTATAGTCAGTGAAGAACTTTGCATCTCAGTAGCTTAGGAGAGATTCGGACTTCTCCAAGGTCATCTGCATGTTGACTGATATCTACTGTATTGGAGGTTGAACTTGCATCGATGCTGGGGTCCCTCTACTATTTAAGCTTGCTCGATTGATGTTTAGGATATAAGGTGGCTAACTTATCCACTGAAAGGAATTCGACTGAAAGAAGATCGATTGGAATGAGTTCAGATGGAAGGAGTTTGACCAAAAGAAATACAATTGAAAGCAGATCGACCGAAAGGAGTTTAGCTGGATGGAGTTTGACTGGAAGAAGTTAACTGCTCATAGTGGAGGAATTTAGCTGCCATTATTATTCAAGCTTGTTTGGGTGAGGTCCGCAATGCCTTATAGGTTATGCAGTAATATTGGCTGAAGTTCGGTCATGGTAGTCACCATTGGACGGGGTCACCTTGAGGCTTGACATCTTGTCGACTTTGACAGGAGTGGGTTTATCCCCAATAATAGTCTTCCTACTCTCGAGTTCGAATTTCAAAAGAAAGGAGTAAAGAAAATGTGACTACCAAAGTTCTTTTCTAACTTCTTGTGTTTGTGGAATGAAAAGTTTTGGCATTATCTATGCTGGCACCGAAGCTTCTTCAATACGAGGTGATCTGAAAAGATAGATTTTTGAAACTCCTACTAAAGTTCTACCCAAGGTACGGTATAATTAAGGTTCTATCAGCTATTTAATCTCTATCATGATGAGTGGGACATACGTCAAATGTAGATCGAGCAGAGTGGACCTATGATCGTATCTAGCTCAAGCTCCTCTCAGATATTTAAGCTCCTTTTCTTCCTTTAGGACTTCATTTCATCTGAGTATTCTACTTCCTCATCCAGTTTCCACCTTCTTCCCATTCAAGAGCTCCAATTTCTTTTCACTATTTCCTCTGGTTATAAGTGCTTTCCCATCTGATTCCCATCATACCGATCATATCTTGGATCTTCACAACATATCTAGATTACTTTCAAAACCTTCTTCCAATTATTTCGACGTTTTTCACTTCTTGGCCTTTCAGTTTCTTCAAAGAGATTTTATTTCTTATTTTTCTCAATTTTTGGAAGCTTTTTTCAAATATAGTTTGATCCATATGTCTACTAAAGAATCTTGGTCAACTTATTCAAGGAGTCCGACTCATCTGAGCCTGATGGATCCAATCCATAAGAAAACCAAGCCCATAGAAGCATTCCACAGTACTTGGCTTATGTAATAGATTGGCTTCTAGGCTTTAGCTTCTTCTCTGACTAGGATGGCTCTAATAGCTGCTAGTGATACTGCTAAGTACAAGAATAACTCTTCTCCATATTTTGGCTTGGTGAGTAACGGAGGTGAGCTAAGGTAGTTCTTTAATTCTTCAGAAGCTTACTGACACTCAGGAGTTCAGTTGAAGTTCTTGGGCTATTTTAGAACTTGGAAGAAGGGCATGCATCGTTCCACAGATCTTGAGATAAAATAGTTTAGGATTGCCACCATGCCTGTAAGGCATTGAACTTCTTTTATTATTTTCAAGATAGTCATCTCCTAGATAGCTTTGATCTTTTATGGATTTGCTTCAATGCCGCGCTCCAACACCATAAATCCTAGGAGCTTTCCCGAGGTCACTCCGAAAGTGCATTTTATAGGATTCAGCTTCATTTTATACCCCTAGAGGGTGTTGAAGGTTTCTTCAAGGTTGGCAATGTGATTTGATGAAGATTAGCTTTTAACTAACATATCATCTATATAGACCTCCATGTTGCGATCGATCTGCTTCTTGAAAATCTTATTGACTAGGCACTGATGAGTTGCACCTACATTCTTGGGACCAAAGGGCATGATCCTGTAATAATAAAGACCATGGTCAGTAATAAAAGCAGTGTTCTCTTCATCCTCTGATGCCATCCAAATTTGATTATAACTAAAAAAAGCATCCATGAAGGTGAGGAGTTCATGGTCTGAAGTTGCATCCACCAGTTGGCCAATCCTAGGCAAAGTATAGCCATCTTTCGGACAAGCTTTATTTAAATCTGTGAAGTCTATGCACATCCTCTACTTGCCATTAGTTTTCTTGACAAGGATGATGTTTGCAATTCAATCTAGGTGAGACACTTCTTGATTGAACTCCATCTTAAGTAGTTTATCAACCTTATCCATGATGGCCTTTTGTCTCTCTAGTGCAAAATTGTGCTTCTTTTGCTTCACTGGCCAATGTTTGAAATCTACACCCAGGCGATGTTCCATCACTTCTGCATTGATTCCTGGCATATTCGTAGGTACCCAGGCAAAAATGTCAGCATTCCTTTGCAAAAAGGAGATGAGTTGCTTCCTGACTTCTCCTTTTAAGTTGGAGCCAATCTAGATAGTATGATCTTTATTTCCATCATTCAATGTAATTGCTATAAGATCATCAATGGGCTCCCCCAGTTCTTCAGTCAAATCATCACGAGCATCAAGTCCATCCATCGGACAGGGACTTGCTTACTTCCCACCTTGCAATGCCTAGCCAGAGCTTGGTCTCCTCAATCCTCTTTTACTCCAGATCCTGTTGGGAACTTTATTTACAAATAATAAGTTGAGACAACTACCTAGAGTGCATTCAAATCAGATCGGCCAAGAATTGCATTATAGGTAGAAAGGATCTTGACCACTAAAAAATCAACTTGAGCTCTAGATTGCTTTGGGTACAGACTCGCCATAACTTGTAAGGTTATTATCCCTTCAACTGGCACTATGTCACTGGTGAACCCAACTAATAGAAATTTTATTAGACCCATCCTACTATTAGATATGAACATTTTAGAGAAAGCATCATAAAACAAGATATCAACAGAGCTTCTATTATCAATTAAAATATGGCATACATTATAGTTTGTAATATTTAAAGTTACTACAATTGCATCATTATGCAAAAACTATACTCATTAAGCATCTTCCTTGGTGAAAGCGATAGGTTCTTTAATTTACTGCTTCTTTGCTAGCTCCACCAATTCACTGGCTTCCTCCCGTCGATGTCCTCCAGCAATAGTATTGATGATGCCAAGTGGAGGCCGATCTCCTTACTGCTCATCCCTCTGAGGTGGTTTAGGCTGTGGTGGGGCTCTCGATCGATCTTTCCTTCTTTCTGACTGGCATTTGAATCAATCCATCCGACCTTTTCTAATCAGTACTTCAATCTCATCTTGAAGCTAGATACATTTTTCAATATCGTGATTATAGTCATGATGGTAGAGGTAGTACTTGTTGGAATTACATCTAGTTAGATAACTTTGCAATCTCTTTGGCCTTGGCAGTTGCTCCTTTATCTCCATCAGCACTTGGATCTTTGTGGCATTTAGAGGAGCATAATTATGGAATCTTTTAGGGGGGAGTTCTACCATGGTCTTCCATCTGGGCTTCTTTATTAATGAGCTCGAGGGGGAGTCAAAGCTCGTTTGCGCTCAGGAGGAGTTTGAAAGCATGGTCGAGCTTCAATCGACTTTTCTTCAATTACAGGCTTATTGGATTTGCTTGCCTACCATTCTTTTGTAGCTTCTTCATCTTTCAATCAGAAGGCTTTCTCCATTTAGGCATAGCCTTCGGCCCAAGCCAGCATGTTGGCAAAGTCCTTGAGATACTTGTTCTCCATGAAAAAAAGAAGATCATTATTCTAGAGGCCATCCTTCAGTGCGCCCATAGCAATAGATTGGTCTTGGTTTCGAACAATCCAAGGTAGCAGCATTAATGCTGTTGACATAGGCTCGAATGGACTCTCCTTCCTTTTGCTTGATGTTGATGAGAGAGTTCGAACCTCATCTCTAGCAATGGCTGCTGATGAAATAAGCCACGAATTCATAGCTCAGCTGGTCAAAAAAAAAGATGGTACCCTATTTGAGGATCGAGTACTAACTCCTTGCTACTTTCTTCAGAGTGGAGGGAAAAGCTTGACAAAAAATAGCATCAAGTGCACCATAGAGTAGCATCATGGTCTGGAAGGCCTCAAGGAGGTTGACCGGATCGAAGTCCCATCATAACTCTCTAATTGAGGGAGCATGAAGTTCGGTGGGTCGGGCTCCTTCATAATTTGGGCAAAGAAGAGGGGATCGGTGTAGATGTCATTATCATGGATCAAGATGGCATGGTAGAGCTCTTCGATCCACCAGGTCATCTCCTAGAGTTTTCGATTAAGAGCATTATCTAAATCACTAATCTCGGAGGGGCACCATCAGGAGATGGGGAGAGTTTCTCTAGGAGAGAAATTATGATCAAAATAGGAGCTCTCCACTCTCTACTTCTCCTTCCAAGGGTTTACAGGCCTACTCACCTAGGTAGGCTTTCTCTGTGCTAGTTCTTGACGAAGGGAAATCCTGATTTTCCAGTCTAAGTTCGTTCAGATCTGATCGATCAAGAGATATATTTAAAATTTTTCTCTTTTGATCTGTATAGATCTAATTTTGATGATTTATTTATTATTAATAAATAAAATAAAAAGGATAAATTAAATCAATTTAATTTACCTGATTTGGGTAATCCAATTCCGTGATGATCTGTTTGCAGTGAAGGTTCTGATCTAGCACGCAAGCGCCTGCTCTACAATCCACTTGGTTGAATCTGAGATCCTCTTCTTCTCTATCACATCTCCAAAAATAGATCTGGATCTGATCTTGAGGATCTTCAAAACTTCTTTTTGAAGATCAGCAGTCGTCCTTTGTAGCAGCGCAGCCTTCTAGCTTTTGATCGCCTTTCTCTTGCTTGAATCGCACCAACAAAAAATCCAAAACTCCTTTTGGATGTAGAGAGCAAGGGGAGAAGGTGGTTTGGCATGGAGAAGGAGGGGAGAGGCAGCCTAAGGGCATGGGGAATTGTGATTCAATCATCTCATCACATGTCACAATCTGAGTTGGGTACAGGGTCTTATTTATAGACTAGCTGTGATCCAACTCCTATTCTTCCCAACCAATCATAATCCTTTGTGAAATCAGATCTAAATCTGATTGGTGGAAATAGAGTCCCCTGGATTCCTCCTTAGAGGGCGCCTAGGACCAGTCAAACTGGATTCTTAGAAGAACTCTAATTGGAATCCAAAAAGGAGGTGGAGTCCTTGTCCAACAAGGACTCCTAAGCGCCTCCAACTTGGGTACACACCTAGAGTAGCGTGCGCCCTCTTCCTTGTTAGGTTCTAGTAGAGGGACAGGCCCCCACCAGCTCTCCAATAGGTGCATGACATGTGGTCAAAAGTCAAAGTGTCAATGGTCAACATTTGATGAGTCAAAGGTAGACTTTTGACCAAAGTCAAAGAACAAGAAATGGCAGGTGACCAAAAATGGCAGGTAATGTCTTACAAAATAAGACAACCTTTTCTGACTTGGACAACCTCTAGTCGGACCATATGAAGGCCTTTGATTGAGCACAAACTCCTTTGGCTCAGACAGGACAACTTATTTATGATAGAAAAAGAAGAACGTTAGGTTCAATCGAGTGCTAGCACGATTTCGTTGAACCTAATTGATTGTCATTCAGATCAATTGAATTGGATCAGTTCAATTGATGATCACTAGATTCAAACCCTTGTTTGTGTGACCCAGTTAGGTTCAGTTCTGTATGGTAATGGGATATGTCATGATCTCTATCATCGACATCATCGAAACTCCTTTTGATGGATCAGAACTCTTCTGATTCGAACAGCTAGAATGATTGATCATCTAAATCATTCTAATTGCTCCCAAAATCCACCAGTGACACCTAGCAGTATATGGTGGCAACCCATCAGAGCTGAATGCGAACCTCTTGGTGCAGCTACCTATGTGATTCAGTTCCTTCTATCTTGAGCCCCGATCAGATTAGGGTTAAGGTAAACTCGTCAAACCCTAGTCTCTGTCATATGATGTAATCATTCGATTCAAGTCCAATGTGAAAATCTAAATAGAAATTCTTTCTATTATTTCACTCTGCCATGGCCATGGGCTTCTGGACTTGATTCTCATGATTATCATAGGGCTGCTCCTCTACCACCGAGGTAGATAGATTCCATCTTGATGCCATCCAGTTCCTACAATGAACATGCTATAGCCAACATACACCTCAGGGTTCCATATGGCTAGGAGACCGAGTAATGGTGTAGTCAAACTATAACACCCTCAAGGTGAACTGTCGATGCACCTCAGGTCAAAGAACCAGACACACTACTGCAGCATCGAGTCAGTCATTGACGAGAAGGTAGACTTCCTAATGACTACTCGAGGTGGTCACGCTCAGTGCCCTCGTTCTCTAACGAGTACCTGTACTCTCGCTCCGGTGTCTCCACACCGTAGACTCAAGACTCATCTACTAAAGAGAAGCGATTGTACACCAACCTTTTGGATCAATCACCATCCTCATGATGATCCTATGGTCAGGAGCAATTTATGAGTTAATAATGATTATTCATGTCTTAAATTTTCAACTCTTGAAAATATGAATTATCATTGCCATTAACTCAAAGGATGTATCACAGACACTAAATACACATATGTGATAGAAAATAATCCATTTATTAATTTTAGTCAAAATTATAATTTTGCCTCTAGAAGTGTATTACAAGTGTCAGCCAATTCTGACTTCTAGGGCACATATATCTAACACTTGATGCTTCGATAGGGACTTCTCCAATGAAATCGGTGTCGGGGACCGCTACATGGCCTGCACCATTTTGATGAAGCACCTAACTTGCTGTACCATTAGGTTGAATTGCTCTAGATCCATCATGGCTGCTGGCGGAGGGGGCTACAGTGTCGGCGATGGGGTCGGAGCTAGGGGATTTGAGCTAGATCTGGCTATGAAAGTAGTGGATCACCAGATTGTTGACTTCTTTGGTGGTATTTTCACTAGCAATGAGAGGTCAAGAGAAAGAGATCTAAAGAATTCAAGAAGAAAGGAAGAAGGTTAACTCGACTGAGCACTCCTTTTAGAACAACGACTTAAGACATCCCCTCCTTCTAGTGCCAATCCTATTGGTGTAGAAAATGGTGTTGGCACCAGAATTTACTAGAGCTGGAGCAGATGAGATCGCCAATGAAACCTGCAAAGCAAAGCCCAAACCAGAGGTGGGTTGCTCTGGCAAGACCTTCTGATGCTCAAGTCAATTTTTTAGCCAACTAGAATGGAGTACTTAAGAGAAAAAAGAGTAGAGTAATGGTAGAGAAGGAGAGCATAGAGAGAAAATATATTTAGAGGGTCCCCTATATAGGCAGAGCTTGTAACAAACTGATGGCGACAATCATAACTCCTTGGTAGTGGGCCGTTCAGGGCCACGTCGAGTTTGTTATGGAGGGTGGTGTCCAACATCGTGATGTGCCAGCTTGTTGAAAAATAATTGTTGAAGTTTAGATGAAACCATTATAGTCAGTGAAGAACTTCGCATCTCAGCAACTTAGGAGAGATTCAGACTTCTCTGAGGTCATCTACACCTTGACTGATATTCGCTGTATTAGGGGTTGAACTTGCATCGATGTTGGGGTCCCCCTACTGTTTAAGCCTGCTTGATTGATGTTCAGGATTTAAGGCAGCTAACTTGTCCACTGAAAGAAATTTAATTGAAAGAAGATCGAGTGGAAGGAGTTCGGCTAGAAGAAGTTCGATTGGAAGAAATTTGGTGGGAAAAAATTTGACCGAAAGGAGTTTAACAAGGAGTTTGGCTGGAAGGAGTTAACCGCTTATAGCAGAGGAATTTGGCTACCTTTGTTATTCAAGCTCATCTGGATGAGGTCCGCAATGCCTTGTGTGTTATGCAGTAATACTGGCTGAAGTTCGGTCATGGTAGTTACCACTAGATGGGGTCAACCTGAGACAAGACATCTTGTCGAGTTTGGCAGGAGTGGGTATATCCCCAACAAGATCTATAACTACTATTTAGATCTATACTGTTGGGGGTATAATAACCCCTGCCGAAGTCTGGATGACCACCAACACATAGGCACTAGGCTACCTCTTCAAAATGTTGGTGATCTCCATCCAAATATTGTGTAGCTTGCTAATAGCATGATGAACATCAGCCAGCCGAACTCCTTCCAATTGCTCACTAGATTCCTTTTGGTCGAACTCCTTCATTATGAACTCCTTCTAGCCGCACTCCTCCCAGTAGTGGTCCTTTTGATCGAACTTCATCTAGATGAACTCCTTCCAGTCGTGCTCCTCCCAACAACGCTACTTCCAATTGAACTCCATCTAGATGAACTCCTTCTAGCCATGCTCCTCCCAGTAGTGCTCCTTCCAGTCGAACTCCTTTCGAATGAACTTCTTCTAGCCACGCTCCTTCCAGCAGCACTCTTTCCAGTCAAACTCCTTCCGAATGAAGTCCTTCCAGCCATGCTTCTCCTAGTAGTGCTCTTTGCAATCGAACTCCTAGATAGATTCCTTCAGGATGCACTCCTTACTATTGTGCTTCTTTCCATCCAAGTACATTTCAGGATGAACTTCATCCAGGTAGTCATGGACCTACTTAGTCCGTATTATACCTATTAGTTGGAGCCATCCAAAAAGATCTCATCAAGTCATTGATTCATGATGACTGTTCCATGAAGGATTTTGCATAGTGCTTCAGATCTCAATCTAGGAGACATCTACTGGCACGCAACCCTCCTGAGGCTTCCAAACTCCTTAAAGCCACTAGGCATTGCCCCAACAGACCTCGACTGATTATAAGTCCATTGCATATGCTGAAGTCTCCAACCTATGCCCGAACTCCAACAAATGGATCTCAACCACCTACAAGTTGCGACAAATGACAATTCATACTCCGTAACAAACTCCACGTGGCCTGAGCGACCCACTCTCAGATGGTTATGGTTGTCACCATCAGTTTGTTACATGCTCTATCTATAAAATGGACCCTCCAGATACATTTTTCTCTAAGCTCTCTTCTCTCCTAATTACTCTACTTCTCTTTAATCTAAGCACTCCATTCCAGTTGGCCAGAGAGCTGACTTGAGCATCGGAGGGTCCTGCCAGAGACATCCACCTCTGGTTTGAACTTTATTTTCTAGGTCCCATCGATGGCCTTGCTTTTCCATCTCCAACTACCTCCGACATCCTCAAATTTGTACACCAATAATATTGGCACTGGAGGAAGGGCCTCTGAGCCCTTATTCTAAGTGGAGTGCCCGATCGATCCTATCTGCCTTCTTCTCCTAATCTTTTGAATCCACTTCTATTTAATCTCTTTTTGCTCTAGAAATACCTCTAAAGAAGACAACCACCTAACAGTCTACTACTTCTACTACCAGATCTAAGCTAGATCCATCCATCCTAGCTTCACCATTAGTGCTAGAACCTCCACCATCGGCGGCCATGGTGGATCTGGAGTAATTCAACTTGCTGATGTTGCAGGTTTGAGGAATCACCAAAATGGTGCAGCCATGCAACAGCCCCCGCAGTAGCCTAGCTGGAGAGACCCCCATTGGAACTTCAATAACCAACATAAAGAAAGGCCACCTGGGTCAGCAGACCCATTACCCCAAGGAAGGGGAAGCAGAGAGCTGGGAGCCCTTGCTCTGATCATGATTTTTCTTTAGAGAAGACTTTCCCTATCTATAGCCGATGGTCCTTCGAGATCCATGATTGAGATGACATTCTCGATCAAAAGTTTCAAGACATGAATTGATGGATTGAGGAGCTCCACCATGCCGCCTTGGTCCACCATGATGACATCTACACTGATCCCTCCTTTGCCGTCAGAATCATGCAGGAGCCCATCTTATCGAACTTTAAGCTCACTCAGTTTGAGAGTTATGATGGGACTTTAAATCTAGTCGATCATCCTGAGTCCTTTTGAGCAATGATGGTGCTCCATGATGCACCAGATGTCATTCTATGCTGAGCTTTTTCATCTACCATGAAGGGAGTAGCAAGACATTGGTACTCGAGTCTTAAGCCAGGTATGATCTTCTCTTTTCACCAAATGAGCCATCAGTTTATGGCTTATTTCATAAGCAGCTAACATCCAAGGCGAGGCTTGGACTCTCTCATCAACATAAAGTAAAACAAAGGGGAGTCTATCCAAGCTTATGTTAGTTGCTTTAATGCTACTGTATTGGAGGTCCAAAACTTGGATTAACCTATAGCCATGGCCGTGTTAAAGGGCAGTCTTCAGAAGAATGATCTTTTATCCTCTCTGGAGAAAAAATACTCCAAAAATTTTGTTGATATGCTAGCGCAGGCTGAAGGTTATGCACAAGCTGAAGAGGCCTTCAAATTAAAGGATGATGAAGACACGATGGAGTGGCAGGTGGGTGAATCCAGCAAGCCTGCACCTAAAAAAAAGCCAAGTAAAGCTTGGCTGTGCTCCCAAACTCCTCCTAAGTGTAGACAAGTCTAAACTCCTCAAATTCATCAACAAAAAAGTCTGGATTGAAGAACTAGATAAAACTCTCCTTCTAGAAGATTCAACAACTATGCTCCCCTGAATGCCTCGAGGACCCAAGTGCTGATAGAGATAAGAGAGCAGCTACTAAGGCCAGAGAGGATACAGACTCACCCAACCAAGTGCAATCCAAATAAGTACTATCTCTACCATCATGACCATGATCATGATATTGAAGAATATATCCAGCTTCAAGACGAGATCGATGCATTGATCAGAAGAGGTTGGTTGGATCGATTTATAAGACACCGGCTAGAGAGAAGAGAAGATCATCCAAGAGCCCCACTACAACCTAAACCATCTCGGCATGATGAATTACAAGAAGACCGACCTCCCCTTGGAATCATCAACACTATTACCGGGGGACATCGATAGTGGGAGGCTAGTGGGTTGGTAGAGCCGGCAAAAAGCAGCGGATTGAAGAACCCATCACTTTCACTAAAGAAGATGCCTAAGAAGTTCTACTTTCACATAATGACATGGTTGTAGTCATTTTAAATATTTCCATTTATGATGTATTCCATATTTTAATTGATAATAAAAGCTCTAATGATATCTTATTTTATGATGCTTTTTCTAAAATGTCCATATCTGATGGTAGAATGGGTTCGATGAATTCTCCATTAGTAGGATTCATAGGTGATGTAGTGCTAGTGGAAGGAATAATAACATTATCAGTGGTAGCGGGTCGGTACCAAAGACAATCTAGAGCTCAAGTCAATTTTTTAGTAGTTAAGGCCCATTCTGCCTACAATACAATCCTTGACCGTTTGAATGCACTCCAGGCTGTGGTCTTAACTTATTACCTAAAAATGAAGTTCCCAAGAAGGCATGGGGTTAGAGAGGTCAGAGGAGACCAGGCATTAGCTCGGCACTGCTACAATATCGCCCTACAAGGAGGAAAGCAAGCAGATCCTTATCCAATGGATGAGCTTGATGCTCATGATGATCTATCTAAAGAAAGAGGAGAACCCATCGACGACCTTGAGGAGGTTCCTTTGAATGATGGGAGTAAGAAACACACTATAAAGATTGATTGTTGACCCCTTAAGTGATTTTGATGATGACTAAATATTAAAACAAATGATTTCTAATATATTTTATTTTAAGTATTTAAATATCAGAAGAAAGAGAATTCTTTGACCAAAATGATAATGACACAAAGCTCAATTCAAATGAAAATCAAATCCTCTTGATTGGTGCAACAAATTTATCAAAATAGCCTTGGAGTAGTTTTCAAGACGTCTCAGAATTTTTTCAAGAGCACTCATGAGGACTGGCATGTCCAGATAAGATTCTGGCATGATTTTGAGAGGTCCCGAGTGAATCTCGAGAGCTCTCGATCTCAGAAGATAGAAACATTATTTCTACGCCCTGAGAATGAGAGGTCTTGCAGTATTCTTAAGAGGTCTCGTGGTTTCGGTGAGACATCTCGTTCAGATCGAGAACTCTCGATCTTAGGCAAGTAAATTTTTTAGAAAGCTATTTTTGCGAGTGACTAAAAGCGAGAGCTCTCCTGAACAAACTGAGAGGCCTCATATCCTAGTGAGACATCTCGAGATAATCCAAGAGGTCTTAAGACATGGTGATAGTTTTTTTATGGGGAGTTTCAGATTGGATTTTCTTGACTCCAATGGCTAGTTGCTACTCTCCAACGGTCAAATTTTATTTTTTTTGAACTCCAATCATCACCAGAAGAGAGAAAATGCACCAGATTTAAAAGAAAGAAGATGTATTTTTAAAAGATCTAAGAAAAATGAGAGAAAAGAATGCACGCCCTATTTTTCAATGAATACACAAGTCTCCAATCAAACAGTTCTCTCAAGCATTGAAAAGCCCTCAAGTGCAATAACTCTAAGCATTCAAGGAGGCTTCCAACGAACTGTAACGACAACCCTTTCTAGTCATTGAAAGGAGCATTTTTTGTTGTAAAATCTTTCTTTCTCTTTCCATGTACTTAGTTTTAGCAGGGGCTGGAACTTGAATTTTGGTGTTTTTCTCTCAGTTGTTTGTCTTAGTTTGATTTGTCTGATCTTTGTAAGGGTTGTGGTTGGTGAACCTAAGAGAAAAATCAATTGGATTTTTGGATAGTGAGTTCAAAAAAATTATTCGACTATAATCTTACAGAATTATAGTAGAATTTCTAAGAGTCTTGCTTGGAGAGTGGACATAGGTGCTGGAAGTGCACCGAACCACTATAAAATTTTTTTGTTTGTGTGCATGCTATTGCTTGTGTCTTTTATTTGCTCTCTCATCTGATTCACATAGGCTTCAAATTTTTTTCACCGCACATATCTACTTTGAATTTTTGAAAACCCAATTCACCCCCCCCCCCTCTTGGGTTGTCTACTTGGGCAAGAATTGGTATCAAAGCCTTGGTTCTCTACTAATTGTTGATTTTATCAATTAGAGATAAAGATCATGTCAACCCAACTAGGAGGTTCATTTACCGAAGGGCAATCCATAAATACACCATCTCTTTTCAATGGATCCAACAATACATATTGGAAAGCTCACATGCGCATTTTTATTCAAGCTCTCGACTATGACATATAGATTGTTATTGTCAATGGCCCACACACACCTACAATCATTGTCAGTGTCACATCCTCTCTTAAGTCGGAGAAGGATTGAGATGAGACGAACAAGAAACTTATCCAATTAAATGCCAAGACAATGAATGTACTCTACTGTGCCTTTGATGCAAATGAGTTTAACCAAATTTTTACTTGTAATTTAGCTAAGAAAATTTTGGATAGACTTGAGGTCACACATGAAAGAATAAATCAAGTAAAAGAAATAAAGATTAACATGCTAGTTTACCAATATGAAGTTTAAAATGGATCCCACTGAATCTATCACTAGCATGTATACAAAATTTACTGATATTATAAATGGTTTGAAAAGTTTAGAAAAAGTTTACACAAATAGTGAATTGTAAGAAAGATTCTTAGATCTTTGCCTAGAACATGGAAACCCAAGGTCACAGCCATCCAAGAGGCAAAGGATCTGAATACTCTACCTCTAGAGGAGCTTATTGGATCTCTGATGACACATGAGCTTGCCATGAGTTAGCACAATAAAGAAGATAATAAGAAGAAGAAAATAATAGTGCTGAAATCCATGGCAGCTGAAGAAGAAGATGATCTATCCATCAGTGAGGAGAATGATGAAGACATGGCCTTGGTGATCAAAAAATTTAAGAAATCTATGGGAAGAAGAAGATAAGGATTCAAGAAGAGGAGCTCCATTAGAGGAGAAGCTAGCAGGGAGAAAGAGAAAGAAAAAGAGAAGGATCAGCCCACTTGCTATGAATGCAAGAAGCCAGAACATTTTAGGACTGAATGTCCTCAGTTAAAGAAGGGACCAAAAAGAACAAAAAAAAAAAGCTATGTTAGTAACTTGGAATGACAGCGATGAGTCAAGCTCAGAGAAAAAAAATTAAAACAAAGCAAACTTGTATTTCATGGCACAAGATGATGAGGTATCCTCCACTCTTGAGTCAGATTTTACTTTTGATGAGTTTCAAGATGCTTTTTATGACTTGATGAAAGATTTTAAAAGGATTAACACAAAAAATAAAAATTTTAAGAAAATGACTCAAACTCTTTTAAAAGAAAAGGAAGAGGTAATTAATAACGACAACAAATTAAAAGAAGAAAATAAAATCCTAAAGAATGAATTAGATAAATTAAAACCTTTAGTTGATAAATTTACTTGTAGTTCTAAAAAATTGGAAATGATTTTAAATAATCAAGGAGGAGTTTATGATAAAGTAGGACTAGGATATAAACCTAAAGATAAAACTAAGTTTCTAAAGAATTTTTTTACTACACTCATATCAATTAGCACTTCACATATCACTTGCTTTAGATGCAGAAAAGTAGGACATAAAGCATTTGAGTTTAATATTAGAAAATTTAGTGAAAAATAAGTTAAAAAAATTTGAATTCCAAAAGAAATCATGACCACTAATCTAAAAGGATCCAAGAAGACTTGGATACCTAAAACTATCACTTGACTATTTGTGCAGGAATGCCATGTAGCCCAAGGATTTAAATGGGAGTAGTACTTAGATAGCAGCTACTCAAGACATATATCGGATGATAAGGAGCATTTCATCATCCTAGAAAGGAAAGAAGGGGGAGTAGTCACCTTTGGCGACGACGGCAAAGGCAAAATAATTGGCTATGGCAAAATTTAGATTACTCCTTCCACTTTTATAGATAATGTATTATTAATTGATAATTTAAAATATAACTTGCTTAGTATTAGTCAACTATGTGATAGAGGTTTTAAAATTTTCTTTGAATCTTCTTTATGCAAAGTATCTAGTTCCTTGGATGATAGTTTAAAATTCATTGGATTTAGGCATGGCAACTGAAAGGAGTATGCCCTCAAGCCAATTGAAATATGTATTCTGATGGGCTATTCTTTGTCTTCCAAACTCATGTATTAAAATTTTCAAATAAATAAAGACATTTATTTCATTATATGCCACATCTTAATTATTTATTTAAGATTATGATGAACCCCATAAATTAGGACTATGATTTTAGGGTTATGATGAGATCATACTAGTGATATCTAAAATCTTAAAATTCTAATTTAAATATTTTTGATTGAAGGAACATTAATTTGGGGATTAATGTTTTCGGTAAGATTGGTACATTCTATGTATGCTCGATGGAGAGGATGATTCATCTCACAATCACTTATGTGTGATACTAATATAAGGATGTGGATGTTCATTAGAGAATGAGTTTATTGAATTGATCCAAGTTGAGAACATCTAATGGAGTCTTATCTACATGTCAATAGGTGATTCTCATAGTGGAAGTTGTGCATGTAGTCCTTTAACCTGAGACTACCATAGAACCGTATATATATGAATCCATATTTTAGTTCATACTCATTCATGACTTAGTCATGTATGGGGTGATCTGGATATGGTGGATTATACATGAAGGTTGTGAGTAGGTTAATATGGAATCGATCACTCCTAATAAGAGGAGATCACATCCTACCTACTTCAATCAAATGATGATTCAAGAAGTCTTTGATCTAAGCATGATGAAAATTAGAAATAATTTCTAATATTTCATTAATCGAATCACCGTCATAAGATTGAGAGAAATATAAATATGATATTAGGTTTGACATATTTTCATTTCCAGAGTCATATTCGGGATGCAGAGTGATCGAAGGATCCAATTGCACAGTAACTTTTTACTGAAGGATATTTTTGGTATTTTCATCAAAATTTCATATCTTTTAGGTCAATCTTATCTTATGGGTTTGATTGAATTAATGTATTTAATTTGATTGTTAATTAGAAAGTATTCTAATTGGTCAAATCGGGGTAGCTAGTTTTGACCTAAATTGGTTTGGTTGAGTTCTAACCAAATTACGTCAAATCAAATCTAGATCCACTGCTGGCTAGATGTAGAACCCAATGGGTCACACACAAAAAGAATTGATTAAGAGTCTAATCGGATTAGACCATGTTTGCAAGTTGAACATGCTAGCACATGTTGCAAACCCTAGCACCTAGATTCGAATCGGGTTTCGATTTGGGCTAATTTTGATCCAATTTGAGCCAAATCAAATTTGAACTTAAATTGGGTGTAGCCTAGGTTTATTAACCTGATCTTGGGCACCACTTATCTGAGTCCCACATCCCAGAGACTCTCTCTCTTGCACATGGGATGGTGTTTCATGCACTAGGGACTTATTGGCGCATAGATGGTTGGCACCAACTTCCTTTGACTTTTCTACCTTTTGTTTTATGTAAATGTTGTTACATAATTTTTAGATTATGAGGAGGCATAGGGGAGAGTCCTTCTGCTTCTTAAACTCTTCCATAATCTATCTGTTAAATGGGATAAGGAGGACTCCTTCCTGCCTACTCTACCTTGGCGCCCCTTGGACTAAGTCAAAACCCATGGGGCTTTGACTTTTCCACTCTTATCTCCATGCCTCCCCTCATGAATGGCATCCCACTTTTAGGCCATTGGATGGCCTACATCTCTGATCAAATGGTGGAGATTAATGGTGCCAGTTGAATGAATTATTATGACTCTTCATAAAACTTACGTAGAATTAGTCCGAAGAGTCCTTCAGCTTTAAGGCATCTCCTGGACTAAGTCTATGTAATTTTAAATGGCACGAAAATCAGATGAGACATAAGAAGGATGGATAGGTATGAGAAATGCCCAAGGAAAGGGTGCGACAAATTATGATGGCACCCCTACGTACATTATAAATAGGGGTGCGCATCGAGTGTCCAAGGCATCAGAAACTCCTTCCTTCTTTCTTACAATAGGTTCTCTTGTCCAATTTTCTTTATTCTCTTTCTCTTATCTAGACAAGGTCCTAATTTAAGGATATGAAATCTTTCAACAAGACAAAGAGATTAGGAATAAAAATTAAGGAGACAAGAAATAAGAAAGGAAGGCAAAGAAGGGCTAGGAGGGTGACATTAAAGGCTAAGGAAGGTTATGCCCAAATAATCAAAGTTCTTATCATAAGAATTTTAATTAAATTAATCAGAGGTGCTGGTGTCATGATCAAGTTTCCGTGTGGATCAACATTGGAGGATGAACACATGGGCATCTAGTGGAAATCCTGACGGACTACTGCCAATGATTAGAGTCAAAATTAGGGTTTAGCGATTGAGGTATGTTCCAATATCCTCTTATTTGTCATAAATAAATATTATATGATTTAAATTCTAATAAGGTGATATTAGGGTTTGGGTATTATTTTTATGATTTCATACTTATGCTTTGAAATTCATGCTTCCATCCTGTACACCAAACCCTATAGTGGTATCAGAGCATAACTTATTAGGTTAAATCATATCTTGCTATGTTTATATAATAATGGCATAATTATAAATATGATATGATCATATTTAATTTATTTAGCATGTTATTTATATGATGTGATCATATTTGTTTAATCATAATTAGATTATGATGTATGTATCATTGTGTAAGGTTGTCCTAACATAGTGGCATATGTTCACTATGTAATGATGGTTGTCCATGAATTATTATACATGCTATTATATTTGTAATATATCATGATTGATATATATTCATGTGCTCAATATGATTTTAAATTAGAATGTGCAAGAGACCATGTAAAGCCCTTTATAAAAATTATAATAAGTTGTAGTGTAATTAACCGATAGCAGAACTAGTCTGAATGTCTAATTGATCAATCAGTATCTAGAAAAGTGGTTCATGATTAGTAAAGAAAATGTGGTTTCTAATTGATTCCATTGTCTGACCTTGCTAATTTATTAATGTCTAAGGAAAGCAATGGGGGGACTCCCAGCTCTCTCCCACTTACCTGACTGATTAGATTAATTTAATTCTAGATTGGGGTGCTTAGAGTTATATTCACTATATTAAGACCTTCATGCTAAGTCATTATTATGTCATGAATCATATTAGGTTTGTTGTATAACCACAAGACTTATTATGGGGACTGATGTAATATTAATTTGGTGCATTAAGATGCTTACAGTATTTTGGGTATACTGGTTTGTTGTGCAACCACAAGAGCAATTATATTCTATTTTGATTGTATAGAAATGAAGGGTCATACTTAACTAAAACATTATAGTTTGTTATGTTAACATAAGGCTATTAATGTTTTAGAGTCTAGGGATATAATGAGAATTGCATGAGATGTAATTGAAAAGAGTTTCCTACCTTTGAACTTATAAAAGATTTGTTGTACTAACATAAGATCTTTTATAAAAAATTAGGATCTCAATCCTACTAAGGAAACCAATTAGGATTTCTCGACTATCATATTAGAGGGGTATGATTTTTGATAAAATAGTGGAAGACAATTAAATTAAAGTCCTAATTTAATTATGTTTGTCATCATGAGTTGTTTGCTTATGTAAAATTCTTTATTATGTAGATTAAATGGCTTCTTCACTTTCACTGCATTCAATTTTGGATTCAAATAAATTGATCGGATCCAATTATGTAGATTGGTTGAGAAACCTTAAAATAGTACTCAATTAGGAGAATCTCTCCTATATCCTTGAATCCCCTAATCCTAAGAAATAAGGAGAAGATTCCATAAATAAAGAAAAAGCAACTTATAAAAAGTGGCAAAATGATTCTCTTACTATCAAATGCATCATACTAGGCTCCATGAGCAATGAGTTACAGAGGCAGCATGATGACATGGATACTTAGTCCATATTGCTTAATTTAAAAGAGCTTTATGGAGAGCAGAATAGGACTACTAGATATAAGATATCTAAGCAGTTATTTCATGCAAGGATGGCAGAAGGAACATCCGTACAAAATCATGTTCTAACGGTAATTGACCTAATCACTTGATTAAGTCAATTAGATTTTATTATGGATGGAGAGTTAAGTCAAGATCTGATCCTACAATCATTTTTAGAATTATTTTCTCAGTTTGTTGTGAACTATCACATGAACAAACTGAATACTATCCTGTCGGAGCTGTTAAATATGTTAAAAATAGTAGAGAGCCTTATCAAGAAGGATAAGGTTCTTCTTTTTCTTGTAGATAGGATCTCTAAGAAGAAGACAGGTAAAAATGGTTCAAAGAGGAGGCTGAACCCTAAAGATGCCATAACTAAGAGAAAAAAGGAGAAGAAGGCCTCCATTTAGATGACCTATTTTCACTATGGCAAAGCAGGTCATTGGAAGAGGAATTGCAAGGCTTATCTTGCAACCATGAAGATCGGTGCAAGTGTTGCACCAAAAGGTATCTATGAGATACATATAATTTTGTCATTAAATTCTTTCATTTCAAACTCTTGGGTATTGGAAATCAGCTGCGGTTTTCATATTTGCAAATCATTGCAGGGGCTGTAGAACATTAAGACTTTGAATAAAGGTGACTTCGAGCTCTACGACGTTGGAGGAGAGTCCATCCAAGCAGAAGCTGTTGGGATAAATATATTGAAGTTACCTTTTGAAAAGATCTTAGAGTTGATAAATTATTGTTATATGCCTAAGATGATTAAAAATATTGTATCTATACCCTTATTATTAAAATAAGGTTATAGTCTTGATGTAACGAGCAATGGTTGCTCAATTAAATATTCTAATGAAATTATTTGTTTTAGCATTTTTAAAAATGGCTTGTTGACTCTATGTTTGGATGACAATATTTTTCATGTTGATAGAAAATGTAAGAGAGAAGACATTAATAATACTTTGCTTTGGCATTATCGACTTGGTCATATTAGTGAGACCAAGATCAACAACTTATACAAAGAAAAGTTCTTTGAACCTTATGATTATGAATCATTAGGAACTTGTGAATCATGTCTCATGGGCAATGACCAAGACTCCATTTAGTGGACATGGAGAAAGGATAAATGAGTTATTAGGACTTATACATTCGGATGTACGTGGTTCTATGATAACTCAGACTAGAGGAGGATACTCTTATTTTATAACGTTCACCGATGATTTATCAAAGTTTGGATATATATATCTTATGAAACATAAAGCCTTTGATAAATTTAAAAAGTATCAAAGTATGGTCGAGAAATAAACTGAAAAGAGTTTAAAAATCCTTCAATCTGATCGATGAGGAGAATACTTATCCAATGAATTTTTGGACTATCTTAAAGTAAATGGTATTCTCTCTAAATGGATCCCTCCTTAAATGCCATAATTAAATGGTATAGCTGAAAGAAGAAATCATACCTTATTAGATATGGTATGGTCCATGATGTACTACACAAAATTACCTATTTCCTTCTGGGGTCATTCCCTGAAGATCGCAGTATATATTTTAAATAGAATACCTTCTAAGTCTATATCTAGTACTCCATATGAGATGTGGAGTGGTGAGAAACATAATCTTAAGTATCTTAAGATATGGGGTTGTCCATCATATGTCAAAAAAATTTTTGGACATAAGCTAAATGCTAGATCAGATAGATGATTATTTATTGGATATCCTAGAGATAGTATGGGATATCTATTCACCACCCTACTGAACAAAAAGTGTTTGTAAGTAGGCATGCCACTTTCATGGAAAAAGAGTTTATCTTAGAAAGTAGCAGTGGAAGAAATATTGAACTTAGTGATGTTTAAGAAGAACAAATAGACATTTCTCAACCACATAAACACATAAATTTGGAAGAACCAGAACACACAACTCCTATCCATAGGTCCGATAGAGTGCGACATGCACCTATGAGGTATGAGTTCATTATTGAGAATAATGAGGTCCAAGTCATTGAGAATGATGAACCTCTGACCTATACGGAAGCAATCATGAGTAGGGACTCTAACAAATGGCAGGTTGCCATGCAATCCAAAATGGACTCAATGTACACCGACAAAGTATGGACTTTGATGGATGCACCAAAGGGTGTAAATCCTATTGGATGCAAATGGGTCTTTAAGAAAAAGATTGGAGCAGATGGTCAAGTTGAAACCTATAAAGCCAGATTGATGGCTAAGGATTTTAGGCAAAAATAAAGGATTAATTATGATGAAATATTTTCACCTATTGCTATGCTTAAATCTATTCAGATTATGCTTGCCATAGCAGCATACCACGAATATAAAATATGACAAATGGATGTGAAGACCGCCTTCCTTAATGGTTTCCTAGAGGAGGAGGTCTAAATGTCATAGCTAGAGGGATTTGTCTCAAATGAGAGACCAAATCAAGTATGCAAGCTTAAAAGATCCATATATGGATTAAATCAAGCATCAAGAAGTTGGAACATCCACTTTGATGTTATAATCAAAGAGTTTGGCATCATCAAAAATGTGGATGAACCTTGTGTATACAAGAAGACTAGTGGAGGTGCCATAGTTTTCTTGGTTCTATATGTAGATGACATACTCCTCATTAGGAATGATATCCCAATGTTGCAATCAGTTAAATTATGGCTATCAAATAAATTTTTCAAGAAAGACTTGGAAGAAGCATCCTATATACTTTAAATAAAGATCTATAGAGATAGATCTAAGAGGATGCTAGGCTTGTCCCAGTTTAGGTATATTGACTTAATACTGAAAAGATTCAGTATGGATGGAAGTAAAAGAGGTTACTTATCCATGAGTCAAGACATACATCTCTCTAAGAAGATGTCGCCTAAGACACCTAAAGAGAGAAATAGAATGAGTTCTATTTCTTATGCTTCGGTTGTAGGATCAATTATGTATGCCATGTTATGTACCAGGCCTGATGTTGCTTATGCCTTAGGCATTGCAAGTAGATTTCAAGCTGATCTAGGAGAGGATCATTGGAAAGCTATGAAGAATATTTTTAAGTACTTAAGAAGGACTAAGGATATTTTTCTTATATATGGACGATCTGATCTTAAACGAGAAGCATATTCTAACTCTAGTTTTCACTCAAACTCAGATGATAGCAAATTCATTTCAGGGTATGTCTTTACTCTGGAGTAGTGAGTTGGAAGAGTTCCAAGCAGCTAACTATAACTGACTCAACCATTGAGGCAGAATACATAGCTGCAAGTGAAGCCGCCAAGAAAGCTATCTGGATGAAGAAGTTCATCACTGAATTGGGTGTTGTTCCTGAAATTGAGAATCCAGTACCACTTTACTATGGTAATACTGGAGCAATTGCTGAAGCAAAGGAACTAAGATCTCATCATAAGTCCAAAAACATTCTAAGATGCTTCCATCTTGTTTGTGAAGTTATTCAAAGATAGGATGTTGTCATTAAATGAGTAGATACAAAGAACAACATACCAGACCCATTCACTAAGGCTTTACCACAGCAGTAGTTCAATTGCCATCTTGAATTTATGGGATTAAAATATAAGGGTGATTGGCTTTAGTGCAAGTGGGAGATTGATAGAAATATGCCCTCAAGTCAATTGAAATATGTATTTTGATGGGCCATTCTTTGTCTTCCAAACTCATATATTGATATTTTCAAATAAATAAAGTCATTTATTTCATCATATGCTGCATCTTAATTAATTATTTAAGATTATTATGAACTCCATAAATTAGGACTATGATTTTAGGGTCATGATGAGATCATACCAATGAAACCTAAAATCTTGAAATCCTAATTTAAATATTCCTGATCGAAGGAACATTGATTTAGGAATTAATGTTTTCAGTAAGACTGGCACATCATAAGTATGCTCGATGGAGAGGATGATTGATCTCACAATTATTTATGTGCAACACTAATACAATGATGTGGGTGCTCATTAGAGAATAAGTTCACTGAATTGATCCAAGTCGAGAACATCTAATGGAGTCTTATTTACATGTCAATAGATAGTTTTCATAGTGGGAGTTATGCATGCAGTCCTTTGACCTGAGACTACCATAGAACTATATATATATGAATCCATATTTTGGTTCATACTCATTCAAGACTTAGTCATATATGGGGTGATCTAGATATGATGGATTATATATGAAGGTTGTGAGTAGGTCAACATGGAATCGATCACACCTAGTAAGAGGAGATCGCATCCTACCTACTTCAATCAAATGATGATTTAATAAGTCTTTGATCAAAGCATGATGAAAATTAGAAATAATTATTAATATTTCATTAATCAAATCATTATCATAAGATTGAGAGAAATATGAATATGATATTGGGTTTGACATATTTTTATACCCAGAGTTATATATGGGATGCAGGGTGATCAAAGGATCTTGTTGCACGGTAACTTTCCATTGAAGGATATTTTTGATATTTTTACTAAAATTTTATATCTTTCAGGTAGACATGATATGTTGCTAGATGTCAATCTTATCTTGTGGGTTTGATCAAATTAAATAGTTTAATTTGATCGTTAATTAGTAAGTATTCTAATTGGTCAAATTGGGTTAGCTAGTTTTAACATAAATCGGTTTGATTTTCTAACCAAATTAGGTCAAATCACATCCGAATTCACCATTGGCTAGATGTGGAATCCAACGGGTCACATACAAAGAGAATTGATCAAGGGTCTAATCGAATTAGACTATGTTTGCAAGTTGAACATGCTAGCACATGTTACAAATCCTAGCACCTAGATTCAAATTGGATTCAAATCGGGTTCCGATTTGAGCTAATTTTGATCCAATTTGAGCCAAATTAGATTTGGTCTTGAATTAGGTGAAGCCTAGGTTTATTAACCTAGTTTTGGGTGCCACTTACCTAAGTCCCACATGCCAGAGACTCTCTCTCTTGCACGTGGGAAGGTGTTTCGTGCACTAGGGACTTCTTGGCGCATAGATGGTTGGCGCCACTTCCTTTGACTTTTCCACCTTTTATTTTATGTAAATGTTGTTACGTAAATCTTAGATTATGAGGATGCATAGAGGAGAGTCCTTCTGCTTCTTAAACTCCTCCATAATCTATCTAGAAAATGGGATAAGGAGGATTCCTTGCTGCCCACTCTACCTTGGCACCCCTTGGACCAAGTCAAAACCCATGGGGCTTTGACTTTTCCACTCTTATCTCCATGCCTGCCCTCATGAATGGCATCCCACTTTTAGGCCATTGGATGGCCTACATCTCTGATCAAATGGTGGAGATTAATGACACCACTTGAATGAATTATTATGACTCTTCATAAAACTTATGTAGAATTAGTCCAAAGAGTCCTTCTACTTTAAGGCACCTCTTGGACTAAGTCTTTGTAATTTTAAATGGTGCAAAACTCAGATGAGGCATGAGAAGGATGGATAGGCATGAGAAATACCCAAGGAAAGGGCACGAGAAATTATGATGGCATCCCTACGTACATTATAAATAGGGGTGTGCACCAACAATCCAAGGCATCAGAAACTCCTCGCTTCTTTCTTACAATAGGTTCTCTTGTCCAATTTTCTTTATTCCCTTTCTCTTATCTAGACAAGGTTCTAATTTAAGGATAAGTAGTCTTTCAATAAGACAAAGAGATTAGGAATAAAAATTAAGGAGACAAGGAACAAGAAAGGAAGGCAAGGAAAGGCTAGAAGGATGACATTAAAAGCTAAGGAAGGTTATGCCCAAATAATTAAAGTTCTTGTCATAAGAATTTTAATTAAATTAATCAAAAGTGCTGGTATCTTGATCAAGTCCCCATGTGGATTAACATTAGAGAGTGAACATGTGGGCACCTGGTGGAAACCATGATGGACTACTGCCGACGATCAGTGTCAAAATTAGGGTTTAGCGATTGAGGTTTGTTCTAATACCCTCTTATATGTCATAAATGCATATTATATGATTTAAATTCTAATAAGGTGATCCTAGGATTTGGGTTTGGTTTTTATAATTTCATAATTATGCATTGAAATCTATGCTTCCACTCTGTACACCAAACCCTACATCAACATCTACTTGGTGAATCTTGATGAAATTGCCATGAAGAGTGGCCAATACTTAATTGCAATGAATGCTAATATTAAAAAAACTAGTTGGCTTTGGCACCATATGTTAGGTCATGCTAGCATGCATACTCTATATAAATTATTTAATAAGACTTAGTTAAAGAGCTACCAAAACTAAATTTTAAAGTTGATCATGTTTGTGATGCTTGACAATTTGGAAAACATACTAGGAAGAGTTTTAAATCAAAAAATATAATTTCAACTTCTAGGCTTCTTGAATTAATACATATGGATTTGTTTAAACCTACTAGGACCATAAGCCTAGAAGAAAAAAATATGGTCTTGCCATTGTTGATGACTACTCTTGTTTTACCTGGGTTTTGTTTTTAGCCCACAAAGATGAAGCATTTTTAATATTTTTAAAATTTTATAAGAAGATAACAAATGAAAAGAATTCAACTGTGGTATGTATCCATAGTGATCATGGCACAAATTTAAAAACAAATATTTTAAAGAATTTTGAAATGAACATTGCATAGAACATAATTTTTCTGCACCTAAAATTTCTTAATAAAATAAAATTATTGAAAGAAAAAATAGAATCTTAGTTGATATGGCCTGTACCATATTGTCTGAAGAAAATCTATCCAAATACTTTTGGACTAAAGTCATTAACATAGCATGTTACATCCTAAATAGAGTTTCTATTCGCCCAATCTTAAAGAAAATCCCTTATGAGCTTTGAAAAGAAAAAAAGATCTAATATTAATTATTTTTATATTTTTGGTTGTAAATATTTCATTCATAATAATGGTAAAGATAATCTAGATAAATTTGATGCTAAGACAGATGAGGGTATCTTTTTTAGATACTCTACATCTAGCAAAGCATATAGAGTCTTCAACAAACACTCTTTGGTTGTTGAAGAATCAATACATGTCATTTTTTATGAAGCTAACAATCAATCTTCGAGAAAGAAAGATGTTTTTGATGATGACACAGGAATTCTCAAAGATGAAATGAAGGAGCTAAACTTGAGGGATAACAACATTCATGAGAAAGATAAATCTACAACAATCATTGAAGAAGATAAGGATGGTGAGAATGAAGTATCTAATGATCATAGAGATCTATACCCAAGGAGTGGAGGTATGCACATAATCACCTAAGAGAATTGATTTTAGATGATCCTTCACAAGGGATAAGAACTAGATCCTCTTTTAAGGATATATTTGATTATCTTGCATTTGTTTCATAAATAGAACAAAAAAACATAGAAAAAGCTGAGAAAGACTCTAATTAGATCTTAGCCATGCAAGATGAACTAAATCAATTTGAAAGAAATAATGTATAGACTCTTGTAAACAGACCTCTTGATCATTCTATAATTGGCACAAAATGGATATTTAGGAATAAATTAGATGAACACGGTAATGTTGTAAGAAATAAAGATAGACTAGTTGTTAAGAAATATAATCAAGAAGAAGAAATTGACTTTGATGAAACATATGCTCCTATATCATGATTAGAGGCTATTAGATTGTTACTTACTTTTACTTGCTACATGAACTTTAAATTATTTCAAATGAATGTGAAAAGTGCCTTCTTGAATGGTTATATTACTGAAGAAGTATTTATAGAACAACCATCTAGCTTTGAAAATCACTCACTTCCTAACCATGTGTACAAATTATATAAAGCACTTTATGGACTTAAACAAGCACCTAGAGCATAGTATGAAAGATTGAATAAATTTTTATTACAAAATAATTTTGTTAGAGGGAGTGTAGACACCACTCTTTTTCTGAAAAAAAAGATAATGATCTTCTTGTAGTTCAAATATATGTGGATGACATCATATTCGGAGCTACAAATGAAATTCTCTATCAAGAGTTTGGAAAGTTGATGCAGGATGAATTTGAAATGAGCATGATGGAGGAGCTGAACTTCTTTCTTGGACTATAAATCAAACAATCAAAAGAAGGTATTTTCATTAGCCAAACCAAGTACATCAAGAAAATGCTAAGAAAGTTTGGCATGGAAAATGGAAAAGAGATCGGCACACCAATGAGCCCCTCAAGCAAACTCGACAAAAATGAAAATGATAAAACTATAAATGAAATGTTTTATAGAGATGTGATTGGATCCCTACTTTATTTAATTGTAAGTAGATCTGATATATTGTTTAGTGTTTGCATATGTGCTAGATTTCAATCTAATCCTAAAGAATCTCATTTACTAGCTGTCGAGAGAATTTTTAGATATTTAATCTATACACACAACTTAGAACTTTAGTACTCAAAATAATTCTCTATTGTATCGATAGGATACACTGATGCAGACTATGGAGGATATAGAATTAATAGAAAGAGTACCAATGGCACCTTCCAAGTTCTAGGGTTGAATTTGATTTCTTGGTACAGCAAGAAGCAAAACTTTATAGCACTATCAACGGTCGAGATCGAATACGTTGCTGTGGAGAGTTGCTATGCTCAAATACTATGGATCAAGCAACAACTTGAAGACTTTGCAATTAAACAAAATAAGATACCTATTAGGTGTGATAACACTAGTGCGATAAACTTGACAAAAAATTCTATTCAATATTTAAGAATGAAATATATTAAAATTAGACATCAGTTCATAAGAGATCATGTTCAAAATAATAACATTGAGCTAGAATTTGTATCAATTGAAAATCAACTAGCTAACATTTTTACAAAAGCACTAAATGAAGATAGATTCTCAAAAATCTAGGGTGAACTTAGTATATGTGATCCTTTATAAAAATGTTTAAATCTTGAACTTTTTGGATTATTTTCAGTCTCCCTCTATTATCCTAAACACCCCTAATTCAATCTTGAAAAATCGAGAAATGTTGGCTTAAAATTCTCTTTTTATTTAGATTTCTTCCCCCTATGCTCTAGAAGTCTCGACTTACTCATGAGACCTCTCGGCTGGGTTTTGAGACCTCTGATGTTAAATGTGAGAGCTCTCAAATTTCTCGAGATGTCTTGTCTTCAAGATAAGAGCTCTCGATTTTCATGGGGCCCTTTCTTAATCAAACTTTCGAGAGGTCTCCTATTTCATTTGCTCGTTTCATTTTCTTGAGACCTCTCCTCCAAACTCTCCCAAACTCCCATCTCCTCCTTGAAACCTTCTAAATCACTTTTCCTTTGCCCATCCTGTCCAAATCTGAGACACTAATGGCTTCAAAGAAGAGAATCCTCACTGCACAAAGACCATCCATCACTTCTTCGACAGAAGCTAGGGCTAAGCAGTAGCAGGACATGGCCTAAGCATCTCTGTCCGCCACTTCTTCTCATGCATGTCTCTTCATCGCCACAAGGTCTATTCCAATGAGCCGATGTGTTGACATTGGATACCTAGGTAGGGAACATTTCCATATTGGGTCGTGGATCAGGCAGTAAGGATGGGAGAAGCTATGCTATCTTGAGGTGAACGTATATCCAGACATCATCAGAGAATTCTTTGAAAATATTAGCTTTAAGCAAGCATCAAGGATAGAATTAGTTATTAAAGAAGTACAAAATTCTTTAGACAAGAGAAAAATAGGGCAACTCCTGGAAGTACCTAGGTCAGGGGCAAGCAATCTAAATTTGGTTGATAGAACCAAAGCTTTAAAGTGCATATTGGAACGAAAAAATGTAGATGGAAATAAACAATTAGTCTCACATGATCTCTCAGTGAAAATGAGATTATTGCATTGCATTGTGAATCATAGAATTTTTCCAAAGGTAGGCAAACATGATTGGGTTGGAAAGAAAGGACTGGCTGTTATGTTCTACTTGGTAATCAGAACTCTTATAAGCTTTCCATCTCTAATGCTACAATAGTTGAAGGACACGGCCAACAAAAGTAGTGCCTATTTGCCATACAGAATGTTTGTCACCTTATTCTTCAAGGATTTTAATGTCAACCTAAGTGATAAAGATTTTAAGAATTAGCACATACCGACTATATAAACAAGAAAACTTTGAATAGAATGAAATTTATGAAAAAGGATGAAAGATAGGTAAGAGCAGAAGAAGAAGTTGATGCTAGCATTGAGCCTGAAGAGCGTAGATCTCCACCTCCACCCTCATCCATAGCAGCTGGATCATCCTTCACCGCACTGGGATCTCCACATACTCCGCAAGGGCTACCAAGTCAATTTATTGCACCTCCCTCCCTCTGCTTTTGACCAAGAAAATTTAATTAAAAGGGTTGCGGAGCTAGAGGTTGAGAAAGTGTCTAAAAAATTCATTGATATCCATTCCAATGTGCAGCATCAACTGTTGGTAAGCATTGAAGAACAAAGAATATCTTCTAAAGGTCAAACTGAAATGCTTAGCCAACAACTTAGTGGATTATCTTGAAGGCTTGAAATTTTGGAGGAGCAACATGGGTCGTCAACTAAGATTGAACATCTTCTATCTAAGGCTGCTAGAATTGCACAAGGACTAGAAGAGAACATCACCATTCAATGCACTATGGCTGAAGTCCTTATTTCATCACTATGATAGATTATGGATCGACTTGGCAGCCTTGGTTCTCGGACTCCATCCTCTTCTAGATCCTCACCATCTCCTGGACCTGTACCTCACTTATCCTCTTCTAGACCTAAATCTTCCTCTAAATCTATCAAAGAGTTCCCCTCTGATAAGAAATATGTCTAGTTTCTGCTATGTTTTTTGTTCATTGCTAAGTATACTTTTGAGTATGTTGGTATAAATATACCTTTTGTAAACCAATATACATCTTTATCAATGTAATTTCAATCTCTTGCAATGGAATCAATCTTTTTTATTATGCTCTTGCCTTCTTTGCCAAAAAGTTTGACTTTCTTAATTATGATTTTCTTAATTTTGTGATTTTGATGCTGACAAAAAGGAGGATAAAAATTAAGAGAAAATGTATAAGGGAGAAGCATGCAAATGTATAAACACAAAAAGATAGAACATTATTTAAGCCTATACAATTCAAAGGGGAGCTTTAGCACAAAAAAATTTGCAAACTCTCATTCATTAATTCATGATATACGTATTGCTTATATACTTTTATTAATTTCTTAATATTTTATCATCATCAAAAAGGAAGAGATTATTGACCCCCTAAGTGATTTTAATGATGACCAAACATTAAAGCAAATGATTACTAATATATTTTATTTTAAGTATCAAATATCAAAAGAAAGAGAGCTCTTTGATCAAAATGAGAATGACACGAAGCTCAATTCAAATGAAAATCAAATCTACCTGATTGGTGCAAAAAAATCCCTCAAAATAGTCTTGAAGCAGTTTTCGAGATGTCTCGAACTTTTTTCAAGAGCTCTCATAAGGACTAGCACGCCCAGATGAGCTTCTGGCATGTTTTTGAGAGGTCTCAAGTGAATCTTGAGAGCTCTCAATCTCAGAAGATGGAAATATAATTTTTGTACCCTGAGAGCGAGAGGTCTTGCAGTATTCTCGAGAGGTCTCATAGTTTCGGTGAGACGTCTTGTTCAAAACCAGGAGCTCTCGATCTTAGATAAGTAATTATTTTTAGAAAACTATTTTTGTGAGCGACTGAAGGCAAGAGATCTCCTGATCAAATTGAGAGGTCTCGTATCCTGATGAGACATCTCAAGATAATCCAAGATTTCTCAAGACATGGTGATAGCTTTTTGAGGGAGAGTTTTGGATCGAATTTTCTCAGCTCCAACGGCTAGTTGCTGCTCTCCAACAGTCAGATTTCATTTTTTTCTAAACTCCAATCATCACCAGAAGAGAGGGAATGCACTAGATATAAAACAAAGAAGATGTATTTTTGAAAGATCTAAAAAAAATGAGAGAAAGGAACGCACGCCCTATTTTTCAACGAGTACACAAGTCTATAATCAAGCAGTTCTCTCAAGCAATGAAAAGCCCTCAAGTGCAATAACTTCAAGCATTCAAGGAGGATTCCAACTAACTACGATGACAACCTTTCTGCTCATTCAAAGGAGCATTCCTTGTTATAAAATCTTTCTTTCTCTTTTCATATACTTAGTTTGAGTAAGGGTTGGAACTTAGGTTTTGGAGTTTTTCTCTCCATTATTTGTCTTGGTTTGATTTATTTGATTCTTATAAGGGTTGTGGTTGGTGAACCTAAGGAAAAAATTAACTAGATTGTTGGATAATGAGCCAAGAAAAGCTATCCAGCTATAATCTTGCGGGATTATAGTGGAATTCTCAAGAGTCTTGCTTGAGGAGTGGACATAGGTGCTGGGAGTACACCGAACCACTATAAAATTTTCTTATTTGTGTGCATGCTATTGCTTGTATCTTTTATTTGCTCGCTCATCTAATTCACATAGGCTTCAAATATTTTTCACCACACATATCTGCTTTGAAACTTTGAAAACCTATTTCACCCCTCCTCTTGGGTTATCTACCTGGGTAACATTGATTCTAATCTAAAAGGAGAAGTCAAAAAGAAGCTTGTCACCTTCTTGTAAAGAAATGCTGATGCTTTTCCTAGGTACCTGCAAATATGCCTGGGATTGATGCAAAAGTAATAGAGCATCATCTAGGTATAAACCTTAAGCATCAGCTAGTGAAGCAAAAGAAGCACAGCTTTGCACTAGAGAGGCAGAAGGCTATTATGGACGAGGTCGATAAGCTCCTCAAGGCAAGATTCAATTGAAAAGTGCTCTATCCAGACTAGATCATAAATATCATTCTCATTAAAAAAGTAAATGATAAGTGGACGATGTGCATCGACTTCACAGACTTGAATACAGCTTGCCTAAAAGATAGCTACCTCCTGCCTAGGATTGACCAACTGGTGGATGCAACTTCAGGCCTTGAACTCTTCACCTTCATGGATGCTTTCTCTAGCTATAACCAAATCCTGATGGCCATAGAGGATGAGGAGATAACTACTTTTATTACTAACCATGATTTTTATTATTATAGGGTCATGCCCTTTGGGCTTAAAAATATAGATGCAACCTATCAGCGCTTGGTGAATAAGATTTTCAAGAGGTAGACTGATCGCAACATGGAGGTCTAGACGGATGACATGCTGGTTAAAAATCAATCTTTACCAAATCATATTGCCGACCTTGAAGAGAGCTTCAGCACTCTCCAAAAATATTAGATGAAGCTGAACCCTATAAAATACACTTTTGGAGTAACATTGGAGAAGTTCCTAGGATTCATGATGTCAAGATGCAGCATTGAAGCCAACCTAGAGAAGATCAAAGCCATCCAAAAGATGGCTGCTCCAAAAATCATAAAAGAAGTTCAATGCCTCACAGGCAACATAGAGGCCCTGAATTGCTTCATTTCAAGGTCAGCGGAGTGTTATATGCCCTTCTTTCAAGTACTCAAATAACCCAAGAACTTCAACTAGACTCTTAAGTGCTAGCAGACTCTTGAAGAATTGAAGAACTATCTCAGTTCGCCCCTGCTCATAGCCATACCTGAATCTAGAGAAGAGCTATTCTTGTACCTCGCTATGTCTCCCATAGCTATTGGAGCCATCCTAGTCAATGGAGAAGCTAAAGTTCAAAACCTGATTTACTATATAAGCAGAGTCCTAAGGGGTTGGAAAATATGTCCCAAAGCCAATCATCAACCTGTTAACAGTTGAGCTATATTATATCTGTAATTGATTCATTAATAAATAAAATATATTTTTGATATTTTTTCATCATAAAGTATTCATCTTCTAGTGAACTCCATTATTGTGATGAAGTTCTTAGAACTATTTAGCTTTGATAAAGAAAGAATTTATCGATTAGTCCTTAAATCTATTCACGACCAAATGATAGGCTATTCATAAAGACGACAGCATCTATCGAGCATAGGTTACTGTATGCCATATAGGTTGGTTATCCTCTTAACCAAGGAGTGTGGAGACACTGGTATGGCATACAAATAAAATGTAAGGGTCGATCATCATTGAACGTGACCAACTCTAGAGTATTCTGCTATTGAGAATGTCTCTGATGGGATATAGATATAAGTATCCCTTAGACCTGAGATCACCTCAGTGACTTGCAAGCAACTCACTATGCTTTGGTACCAAACTAATTAAATTTCTAATTCAGTAACGAAAGGCTTCTGGGCATAGTCAAGTACTTATGAAGTTAGAGTATGATCAAGATGGAATTGACAACTCCAAAGTTAGAAAAAAATGTATCACTATATTTCAATATAGCAAAACCTTGGCTAGGATAATCCATCAGATGGATTTGATATTTTGAAATACAATGTGACAACCTTATCATAGTTGACAGTTGAACTCTGAGGTATCCTATGAGCATTTTGATTAAGAGAATGAATTATATGAAAACTATATCCGTATGGGTTCTAAGGATGTTATTCTACACATTCAACCTATCCGACCATCGGGTATCATTACTAGATGGTCACTTCGACTAGTACAAAAATTTATTCTTATGCTACCGACTTAGGTTCAGACCTGTGAGGTCACACACATTAGAGTTCATGATCCAATCGGATGGTTGAGCAATGATTAAGAATCCTTCTAGTGTTAAACGATCAATATGATTGTGTTTAACCTAGTGCAAGTATTACAGGAGGATCGATTAGCAATTAGATTGCTAATTAGCTTAATTAAAATAAGCCAAAGGGATAAGATTAAGTTTGATTAAATATAATTTAATTAAATATGGTTTGGACTTGATTGGATCAAGTTCAATTGGTTTATTGGATAAGCCATATGCAAGGAAGAACTAGTCTTAGTTCAACTAGGACTTGGATCAACCCAATTTTCTAATTTGATTAAAAAAATAAATTAAATTTAAATTTAATTTAATCTAATTTAATAAAGTTTTTAATTAGTTTAAAATCTAATTTAATTAAGTTGAATTAATTTTTATTTGATTTGATTTGAGAAACTATGTTGGACCAAGTCAAAATAAGAATCCTTGTAAGATTAGGAACTTTCCTCCTCGCACCACCTTAGTCCCAATGCCCACCCTTCACTCCCCTTTTGATTTTGCATGAATTATCCATGCCTAAGAGAAGTCCACCATGTCCCAAAGTCCTCCTATTTTTTTCATACATGGTAAATTAAGTATGGACCAAGTCAAAGTAGGAATTAGTTTTGATTTTAAATTCTACGAGATAGAATTTTAGAAAACCAAAACTCTTCCTATAGTGCATCATTTCTACCCAAATTTTCTAAAATTTTTTTCACTTTTAGAGATATTTTTGTATGAGAAAACCTGATAGGAGCGGGCACCCAAGAGTTGGGTGCCCCTTGTCTTGCCCAATTTGGACATTCCTTGTCTAAGTATTTGACCTAGACAAGGACTCCTCTATATCTCTCTATATAGGATGAATTTTGGATTGATTTTTGGATATATTTTAAAACATTGAGAGACCTTTGAAGTATGTGAAAATTAGAGAGAAAGAATATTGGGCATGGGGATTTCATAGACACCAATCTAGGTGTCTAGGTGAGAGAACAAAGAAGAAGAAGGATTCTTCTTCTAGGATTTTTATTTGATCTCTTCCTCCTTAGAGATTTTTGAGAGGTGTCTAAGGTTCAAAATCTCTTTATCTTTCTTCTAAAAATTAAAGAGTCCAATATTTGAAGAAGGTGGTTCCAGATCAACCATCAAGGAAGGATCAGCATAGTACTATCATGCTATGCTGATTTCCTGCATCGAACTTCTGATCATGGTTTGTGGGCTTGTGTGGATGACTCCTAGAGACTGGATGTGTGTGTGGCTTGTAACATCATCCTCAAGTCTAGATCAGTAAGTTAGAACATCTAACTTGCACAAGTAATAGATCTGATATATTATTTTCATACCTGCATTAGATGTAGTGTATATACAAGTTAATGTGATCAACATGTTTTAGTTTCTTCTTTAGATTTTAATTTTTGATTTAATAACATACCATGATCATATAATAGATATTAGATTTAGGATACTTTCTAGAATTTAAAATTAATTTTGATTAATTTTAGTCTTCCACTGTCTGATCTTGAAAAAATTTCAAGATCTAGCATTGAAACCCTAAATCTGGTTCCTTTAGTTGATATCAGAGCCTAGATTTTTATATTACATAATTATTTAAGTATGTTTAGATTATTTCTTGAATTAGATCTAATTTATAATCTAATTATTAAATTTAAAATTAAAATTTTTGATCATACAAGCTGCTATAAGATTGTCCTGCTATAAGGTTTATCCCTTATAGTGGAAAGGTTATCCTAGTTCATGTTGATCTACTTCTAATTATAAATTTATTAAATTTTATTTTATTTTATTTATAATTTAATAAATTTAAAATAGTTTTAGATTTAAAAATTAATTTTTAGATTGCACAGACTGCTATAAGTTTGTCCTGCTGTAAGATTTATCCTTTATAGTGGAAAGATTGTCCTAGTACATGCTAATCTAAAATATTGATCATAAAATTTTAGACTAGATCTAAAAAATTTTATGATCTAATTAAAAATATTTTAATCTAATTTTAATCATCATAAATATATTAGATTTGATCTAAGATAATTTATGATTGATTATAGTTGAAATTATTTCAATTACATGAACCTGTTTAAATTAGATCTAAACTAGTTTCATGCTTATTTTACTTGTATATTGATTATGAATCAAATATATAACTTGGTCGATAGAACCATGTTGTAAAAATATTTTACAAATGTAAAAATCATTTTCAAAAAGCTGAACCCCAACCCATAGCCCAAAATATAATTAAGAATTAAGAAATTGTTTGATTAGGATCTAGGATTGTGAATTGAAGATCCTAAGACACAAATCATAACACATTGGGTTAAATGGATTAGTGGAGATTAGATCCATTAATTAGGTTAGACCTAGGGTTAGATTAAAGAATGGACATAATTAGAGAATTGACTAAATCTAATCAATTGTTATCTTAGATTAGGTCAAAAATTCTCTAGATCAATTACAATAGTTGTAGTTGGTCAAGTCCACATCTTTAATGAGATCCAAGATGGACTTGATTCTTGGCTATGCAGTCCAGTATGAACTATTAGGTTGATCTAATTGAAACTAATTAAACCAATTGGTGTCTAAGATAAATCAAACTAATGATCTTTAATTGGCAGCCTGCTTACCTGACCATTTCTGATGGTGTCTAAGGCAAGCTTTGGTAGACCCTCCCACTGATCGAACTTACCTAGCCTCTTGGTGGAATTATATTTTGTTCAGATCACTTGACTATTCAAGCTGACCCATGTCAGCTAGGTAAGTTAATTTGACTAATTTAGGTGCTCCTAGACCAGCCTATTAATAGTCTCCCTTAAGCTGACTTGGTGAAGTCAGTGGGTGGATCATGACAAGCTGGTTCATCCGACCTTCCATCATCTTTAAATTAAATTCTCTAAAATTATTAGGTCCCTAAAATTTGATAGTTATTACGCTAACTAGATCATAGCCTTCTATTAAAGTGGATGATAATGGGTCCATTAATTGGATAATCATTGGAGGCCCAAAGGCCTGATATTTATCGGCTAATGAAATTATCATTCATTATGTGATTTCTTAGCTATATCTTTCTAAATGATAGATAGGTTGGCCAACCAAAGTTGGGCCTAATCATTCGTTGGTTTGATGGGCCAAGTATGGTCATGTTATTGGTTGGACCTAACTAGATCTTTTGAGTGGAGGCCAAAGCCTACTGATTATGGACTGAAAAAAAATTTAATTACTAAATATTATTTGGAGAAATAATTGGTTATGAACCAATCCTTAGATAAACATGGGTTGGCCAACAAAAGTTGGGCTCGTGTATAGTCTATGTGGATTCTAGTATCCACTAAGAAATTAGGATAATTCCTCGAATTAGAGGTAGAGGCTATCAATTCGAATAAAATAGTTAGAGAATCTTTTGATTAACGTCCAAATCTTTAGATTTAATGAATCAATTGCTAATTAGATTATGGTTTTTCTTTATGCAGATATGGCTACTTTTCTATCACTCCGATCATTGTTAAATAATGATAAGTTGGTGGGATCCAACTTCGATAGCTGGTATTGAAAGTTAAAAATTATCCTGAAGCATGAATAGATCCTATATGTATTAATGGATCCTGCACCTAAGGAGCCAGCTACCAATGCATGTGGAACAATCACAGATACTTACCAAAAGTGGCTTAGTGATCAGACCATGGTGTGCTGCATTATGCTGGTTGCTTTGAGTGACGAGTTTAGTCATAGATTTAAGATGGCTTAGCCAAAGGACATGCTTCAGTATTGGAGGATTCCTTTGGCACATCCGATGACTTGGAGAGGCACAAGACTAGTTGTGCCATCTTCAATGCCAGGATGCGGGATGGTGCCTCTGTAACTGATCATGTATTATACATGATCGAGTTGATAGAGTGATTAAGCAAGCTCGAGTTTTCCTTGCATAAACAGCTTGGAAAGGATGCAATACTGGTTCTTGACTTTTTAGAAAACGGAAGAAGAATAAGAAGAAGAAAGCTAAGAAGGTGCAAGTTTAGGCTGGGATATCTGTGCAGGGCCAGACTAGGAAGATCAAGCTTAATAAGAGTCCAGCTAAATGCTTCTTTTGCAAAGTAGGGGCACTGAAAGAGGAACTATCCTTAGTACATTGCCTCTCAGGATCCGAACAGACAGAGAAAGAAGCAAGCAGTTGCTAGTCAAGATATTTATATGATAACTCCTTGCAATTTTTCTATTTATGATATTATTGACTAGGTATTGGATACCAGTAGCCCTTACCATATTTGCAATTCATTGTAGGAATTGTAGGTGAGTAGAAGATTCAAGCAAGGTGAAAGATTCCTGAACGTTGGAGATGGAAGACTAGTTCCAATTCTATCTTTAGGAATTCTGAAACTTGTATTTGAGTCGCATATCATTATTCTTACTGATTATCATTTCTATCCTAGTTTCTTTTTGAATGTTATTTCTGTAGACCTTCTGGCCAAAAATAATTATGAAATATCAATAAAGAAATAAGTTTGTAACATCATTATGAATGGTGTTACTATTTTCTATGGACAATTGAACAATGGTATGTATATGCTGTCATAACCTATTAACGTAGTCTATTCAACTGGCAAGCACCATAGATTAGATAGTGTGTCAGATATCTATTTATGGCACTGTAGGCTAGATCATATAAACAAGAACAGAATAAATAGATTGACTCAAGAGGAAATTCTTAAAGTTAGTGATAGTAAATCACTTCCAACATATGAGTCCTATCTTCTTGGTAAAATGACCAAGTCACCTTTTACTAAAAAACGTGAAAGAGCCACTGAGCTCTTAGGTTAAGTACATACTGATGCATGTGGACCAATGAACACAAGTGCCAAAGGTGGATATTTCTATTTCATTACTTTTATAAATGATCTATTTAGATATGGATATGTCTATCTGATGAAACACAAGTCGAATTCATTTGAAATATTCAAACGATTCAGAAGTAAAATAGAAAAATAAACTAGAAAGAGTATCAAAACTCTTTGATTTGATCGTGGAGGAGAATATCTTTTCGATGTGTTTCTCATATATCTAGGAGAGAATAAAATTCTGTTCCAATGTACTTCTTTAGAAATACCACAGCATAATGGTGTGTCCGAAAGGAGGAATCGAACCCTATTAGACATGGTCCAATCCATGATGGATTTTGCCAGCTTGCCAATATCCTTCTGAAAATATGCACTCGAATCAACTTATTATCTGTTAAATAGGGTTCCAAGTAAGTCTTAAGTTAAGACTCCATATGAGATATGGATTGGATGTAAGCCAGCACTTTCACACCTTAGGGTTTGAGGGTGCTCGGCTTATGTCAAATAGTTAGTTATAAATAAACTTGGACCTTGGTCTGACAAGTTAACGTTTATAGGATACCCAAAAGAGACCAAAGGATACTATTTCTATCATGCTAATGAACAAAACATGTTCGTCAACTTAAGGCAACTTTTTTGGAAAAGATGTTTATTGGCGAAGGAGCTATTGCCTCTAAGGTTAAACTTGATGAAGTTTAGTAGGTAGAAAAACTGATACCTATAGCTGAACCTAAATTGAATTTGATTAGATCAGATTCAAAGCCTAGTATACCTATACCATTAAGGCAATCTGATAGAGTACCACATCATCTAGATAGATACTATAATTTTTTGGTCCAAGATGGTGATCCCATCGAACTCGATGAGAATGATGAGAATCCAATCACTTATATGGATGCTATGTAGAGATCTGATTCTAAGAAATGGCTTGAGGCCATGAAATCCGAAATAGAGTCCATAAAGGTCAATGATGTATGGACATTAGTTGATCCACCCGAAGGAGTTAAATCCATTGGATGTAAATGAGTCTTCAAAAGAAAAAGGAGCATAGACGAAAAGATGGAGATCTATAAAGCCCATCTGGTTGCCAAGGGGTATCATCAATGTTATTGTATTGACTATGATGAGATGTTCTCTCCTGTGGCAATGCTCAAATTCATTCGAAAAATGCTTGTGATAGCTGCCCATCTAGACTATAAGATCTAGCAGATGGATGTGAAGATAACTTTTCAAAATGGAGAGCTGATCGAAGAAGTGTATATGATACAACCTAAGAGGTTCACATTCATAGATGAGTCTAAAGTGCGTAAGCTTCAGAGATCCATTTATAGATTGAAGCAGGCATCTCGGAGTTGGAACATGCATTTTAGTAAGGTGATCAAAATGTATGGCTTCGATAAAAATGGAGAAGAGCCCTACATTTATAAATGGATAAATAGTCCAGTAGTAGTATTCCTTGTCTTGTATGTGGATGATATTCTCTTAATCGAGAATGACATCCCCGCACTGTAAGAAATAAAAGTCTGATTGTCATCACAATTTTTCATGAAGAACTTGGGTAAAGCATCCTACATCCTAGGAATGAAGATATATAGGAATAGATCTAAAAGGATGCTTGGATTATCCTAGTCCATGTATATAGATACTGTTCTGAAGAGGTTCAGCATGAAGAATTTCAAAAAGAACTATCTTCTGATAGGCCATGAAATTTCTCTCTCTAAGAAGAATTATCCGATAAATCTTGAAGAGAGAGAGTGTATGAGTAGAGTTTCATATGCTTCGGAAGTGGGATCTATCATGTATGTCATGACATGTACGAGATCAGATGTGGTATACTCACTAGGAGTAGTGAATAGATACCAGTTTGATCCTAGAAAAAACCATTGGAAAGTGGTTAAAACCATCCTTAAGTATTTGAGAAATACTAAGGACCTATGGTTGGTTTATGGCGAGTTAGATCTAAAACTTATGGAGTTTACAGACTTTAGCTTTCAATCTGTCCATGATGACAGTAGAAGCGCATCGAGATATATCTTTACTCTAAATAGTAGAGCTACTGAAAGAGTTCCAAGCAGCATAATATGGCAGACTCTATTTGTGAAGCAGAGTACATCGCAGCATCAGATGCTATGAAGAAAACTGTAGCTGAGAAAGTTTATCACCGAGCTTGGAGTAGCATCCTCCCTAGACGATCCGATCCTGCTCTACTCTGACAGCATAGGTGTCATAGCTTAGGTGAAAGGACCAAAGGCACACCAGCGGACGAAGCACATCTTGCGCCACTTCCACCTGATTTAGGAGATCATGGATCGAGGTGACGTCGACCTTCAAAAGATCGACGGAAAGAAGAACCTGACTGACCCCTTCACTAAAGCTCAGGCGATAAAGAAGTTTGACAACCATAAGATAAATATGTGTATTAGATACTATGCCAAGTGGCTTTAGGACAAGTGGGAGTTATTGGAAAATGTATCCCAAAGTCAATCATCAGTTTATTGATGGTTGCGCTACATTATATCTATAATTGATTCATTAATAAATAAAATATATTTTTAATTTTTTTTATCATAAAGTATTCATCTTCTAACAAACTTCATTATTGTGATGAAGTTCTTAAGACTATTTAGCTTCGATAAAGAGAGGATTTATCAATTAGTCCTTAAATCTGTTCACGACCAAATGATAGACTGTTAATAAGGACAACAACATCTATCGAGCATAGATCGCTGTATGCAATATAGTTTGGTTGTCTTCTTAACTAAGGAGTGTGGAGACATTGGTATGACATGCAGATGAGATGTAGGGGTACATCGTCATTAAACATGACCAGCTTCAGAGCATTCTGCCATCGAGAATGTCTCTGATCGGATATAAGTATAAGTGTCCCTTAAATCTTAGATCACCTCAGTGATTTGCAAGCAACTCACTATGCTTTGGTGCTAGACTAACTAAATATCTAATTCAATCATGGAAGGCATCTAGGCATAGTCAAGTACTTACGAAATCAGATATGATCAAGATAGAATTGACCACTCCAAGAGTTGGAGAAAAATGTATCACTATATTTTAATATAGCAAAATCTTGATCAAGGTAGTCCATCTGATGGATTTGATATTTTGAAATATAATATAGACAATATTATTAGAGTTGACAGTTGAACTCTGAGATGTCCTACGAGCATTTTGGTTAAGGGGGTGAATTATATGGAAACTATATCTGCATGGGTTCTAAGGATATTGTTCTACACATTCGACCTATCCGACCGTCAGGTACCACTACTAGATGGTGAATTTAATTATTATAGAAATTTATTCTTATGCTATTGGTTTAGGTATGGACTATGAGGTCACACATATTAGAGTTCATGATCCGATCGAATGGTTGATCAATGATTAAGAATCGTTCTAGGGTTAAATGATTAATATGATTGATGTTTAATCCAGTGCAAGTGTTGCAGGAGAATCGACTAGCAATTAGATTTCTAATTGACTTAATTTGATTAAGCCAAAGGGTGAAGATTAAGTCTAATTAATTATAATTTAATTAAATTTGGTTTGGACTTAATTGGATCAAGTTCAATTGGATTATTGGATAAGCAAAGTGCAAGGAAGAACTAGTCCTAGTTCAACTAGGACTTGGGTCAACCCAATTTTCTTATTTGATTAAAAAGTTAAATTAGAATTAAATATTATTTAATCTAATTTAATTAAGTTTTTAATTAATTTAAGACCTAATTTAATTAGATTGAATTAATTCTAATTTGATTTGGTTTGAGAAATCATGTTGGACCAAGTCAAAATAAGAATGCTAGTAAGACTACGAACTTCCCTCCTTGCACCACCATAGTCCCAACGCACACCCTTCACGTCCCCATTGATTTTGCATGAATTCTCCTTGCCCAAGAAAAGCCCACCACGTCCCAAAGTCCTCCTTTTTCTTTCTTACATGGTAAATTAAGTGTGGACCAAGTCAAAGTAGGAATTGGTTTTGATTTCAAATTCTACAAGATAGAATTTTAGAAAATCAAAACTCTTCCTATAGTGCATCGATTCCACCTAGATTTTTTTTAGAATTTTAATGGATTTTACAGGGAATTTTGTATGATAAAATCTGATGGGCCATAGTAGAAAAGATGGAGGAGGCACCCAAGAGTTGGGCGCCTCTTGTTTTGCCCAATTTGGATATTCCTTGTCTAGGTATTTGACCTAGACAAGGACTCCTCTATATCTCTCTATATAGGATGAATTTTGGGCCAATTTTTGGATATATTCTAGAGCATTGAGATTCCTTTGGGGTGTATTAAAAATAGAGAAAAAGAGTACTAGGGCTTGGAGATTTCATAGACACCAATCTTGGTGTCTAGGTGAGAGAACAAAGAAGAAGAAGAAGGGTTCTTCTTCTAGGATTTTTCCTTGATCTGTTCCTCCTTCTTTAGATATTTTTGAGACATGTTTCAGGTTCAAAATCTCTTTCCCTTCCTTCTAAAAATTAGAGAGTTTAAGATTTGAAGAAGATGGATCCAGATCGACCATCAAAGAAGGATCAGCATAGTACTAGCATACTATGCTAATTTTCTGCATCGAACTTTTGATCGTGGTTCGTGGGCTCATGTGGATGACTCCTAAAGGTCGGATGCTTGTGTGGCTTGCAACACCATCCTCAAGCCTGGATCAGCAAGTTATAATGTCTAACTTGCATTGGTAATAGATCTGGTTTATTATTTTCATACCTGCATTAGATGTAGTGTATATACATGTTGATGTGATCAATATGTTTTAGTTTCTTCTTTAGATTTTAATTTTTGATTTAATGACATGCCATGATCATGTAATAAATCTTAGATCTAGAATATTTTCTAAAATTTAAAATTAATTTTAATTAATTTTAGTCTTTTACTGTCTGATCTTAAAAAAATTTTAAGATCTAGCCCTGAAATCCTAGGTCTGGTTCCTTCATGAGGGACACCAAAATAAGGTACAACAAATTAGAAAAACTAACTTATGCCTTGCTGATTATAGCTAGAAAGCTCCAACCTTATTTTAAGGGATAACCCATCAAGGCAGTTCTTCACTGGCCTGATACCTCCAGAAGAATAGCAAAGTGGGCAATTAAGTTGACTAAATTTGATATTCATTTTCAACCTCGACCATCCATTAAAGCTTAAATACTGATTGATTTTATAGCAGAGTATACTATTCTGGATGCGATTGAATCAGAGCACCAAAAGGCCCATATGCCTTGCTTTCTTGAAGAAAAGATTGATCTTCCTAAAAACTTCTAGGCACTATATGTTGATGGTTCATCCAATGCTTCTGGAGTAGGTGCAGGCTTGATTCTCATTAATACGAGGGGGTTGTGGTCGAATATGCTTTGTACTTTGAGTTTCTTGCTATTAACAATAGGGCTGAATATGAAGCTCTAATCTTGGGGCTGAAGATAGTCAAGGAATTGGAAGCGAAGCATTTCAAGGTGTATAGTGATTCTCAACTAGTGGTGGGGCAAGTTAATAACACCTTCAAAGCTCAGGAGGAGGGTATGAAGAAATATTTGAAAAAAATGAGGGATTTAATCCTAACCTTTAGCAGCTTTGAATTCAATAGATCCCCAGAGTGGAAAACACTAGAGTCGACCTTCTTTCTAAGTTAGCCACCTTAGCCCCAAATGAGCTGCCAAAAGAAGTCCTCTTTGAAGTCCTATAGCACCTAAGTTTGGAAGAACCCCAGGTAATAATGCAAGTTGATCATGAGCTTAGCTGGATCGATCCATTGATTTCTTATCTTAAAGATGAAATTCTTCCTAGAGAGCACCATGAAGCTCGAAAGTTAAAAAATCAAGCTTCTTGCTATATTTTATATGAAAATAAGCTGTATGAGAGGTTGTACTCCCTACCACTCCTCAAATATCTCCGATCTTCTAAAGCTAATTAATTTTTGAAATAAGTTCATGAAAGAATATGCAAAAATCATCTGGGGGCGAGATCCTTGTCATATAAGTTACTTCGATAGGGATAATATTGGCCAACGAAGCACTAAGATGCGATGGATTATGTAAGAAAATGTGACAGATGTCAGAAAAATACAAACATTCAAAGACAGTCGACTTCACAACTTATACCATTAAGTGCTTCTTGGCCATTTGCATAATGGAAGATGGACATACTTGGGCCTTTTCCAATGGCACCTGGACAACAAAAGTTTCTGTTGGTGGTAGAAGATTATTTCATCAAGTTGGTTGAGGCCAAACCCCTAGCAATAATTATCAAAGCTAAGATGTAGGATTTCATCTAGAAGTCAATTGTTTGTAGGTTTGGCCTGCCTCGAACATTAATCACTAATAATAGGTGTTAGTTTGCAGGAGTGAAGTTCGCTGAGTTCTATAAAGATCTAAACATCTTCCACTACTTCACATCAGTAGCTCATCCACAGAAAAATGGTGAGGCTGAGGTAACTAACAGAACTTTGCTTTAAGGAATAAAAGCAAGGCTTGAAAGAGTAAAAGAAACATGGGTGGATGAACTCTACCATGTGCTCTGGGCTTACCGGACTATCCAAAGATTACCTACTGGAGAAAATCCCTTTGCATTAGCCTTCGGGATGGAGGCAGTCATCCTAGTTGAACTCCAGCTTCCTTCAACGTGAGTTGAAGCCTTTAATGAACAAAGCAACTCACAGGATCTCAAAGCAAATCTCAATCTGTTGGAAGAAAAGTGAGAGAAGTCTCAAATCTGAATGGTAGCTTATAAGCAAAGAGTAGCTCGCTACTACAACTCCAGGATCAGAATTAAGACATTCAGAGTAGTAGATCTGGTGCTTCGACGAGTAGATATTTTGCAACCTCAAAATCATGGAAAGCTCATCCTGAATTGAGAAGGCCCCTATGAAGTCGTGGACATCATCCGACCAGAACATATTATCTAAAGGAGCTTGGAGGATCAGCACTCCCACGATCTTGAAACTTGGAGAACTTGTGAATGTATTATCAACAATCTTGCCTCAATAAAACTTTCTTATTTTAATATTTTATTCTTTGGTACAAAACTATATGATGGCAGGAGAACTTGCGAATGTATTATCAATAATCTTGCATTAATAAAACTTTCTTATTTCATTCTTAAATGAAGTAGAAGGCCTCTGGTTATTTAAGATAGGAGATGAACTTCATCCAAATATGAGTGAAGGCCTCCAGTTCATAAATAGGAGGTAAAGTGGAGAGGCCCTTTCAATGGTCCTTTTGTGCTCAAATGATCTTGTAAGGAATAGGAGGAGGACCTCACCCTAACAAAGGTAAAGGCCAACTCTGTTAGGAACAGAAAAAGGATCTCGTCCTGATAGGGGGACATGGGAAGAGCCTCTTTCAATGGTACTTTTATGCCCCAATGATCTTGTTAGGGACAGAAGGAGGATCTCATCCTAACAAAGGTAATGGCCAACCTTGTCAAAAATAGGAGGACCTCATAGGAGGAAATAGGGAGAGGCCTCCTATCCCTAACAAAGATAAAGGCCAACCTTGTCAGAAGCAGGAGGAGGACCTCATTTTGATAGGAGGACACAGGGAGATACCCTTTCAATAGCCCTTTCAAGCCCCAATGATCTTGTTAGGGATAGAAGAAGGACCTTGTCTTAATAAAGATAAAGGCTAATCCTGTCAAGAACAGGAGGAGAACTTCATCTTGACAGTGGGACATGGGGAGAGACCCTTTCAATAGCCCTTTTGCGCCCCGATGATCTTGTCCCTATCAAGAATAGGTGGAGAACCTCATCCTAATAGGAGGATATGGGGAGAGGCCCTTTCAATGATCTTTTTGTGCCCCAATGATCTTGTTAGGGATAAGAAGAGGATCTCACCATAATTGAGGTAAAGACCAATCTTGCTAGGAATAGGAGAAGGACCTCATCCTAATAAGGGAACACGGGGAGAGGCCCTTTCAATGGCCCATTTATAACTGATGACCTTGTTAGGGCTAGAAAAAGGACCTTGTCCTAATTTAGATAAAGGCCAACCCTATTAGAAACAGGAGGAGGACCTCATCCTGATAGGGGGACATAGGGAGAGGTCCTTTCAATGGTCCTTTTATGCCCTAATAACCTTATTAGGGATAAGAGGAGGACCTCATCCTAACAAAGATAAAGATCAATCCTATTAGGAATAGGAGAAGGACCTCATCCTGATAAAGAAATATGGAGAAAGGCCCTTTAAATAGCCCTTTTGTACCCCAATGATCTTGTTAGGGATAGGAGGAGGACCTTGTCCTAACAAAGGTAAAGGCCAACCCTATCAGGAATAGGAGGACCTCATCATGATAGGAAGACATAGGAAGAGGCCCTTTCAATTGCCCTTTTGTGTCGCAATGATGTTGTTAGGGATAGAAAGAGGACCTCATCCAGACAATAAGACATAGAGAAAGATTCTTTCAATGGTCCTTTCAAGAAGAGGAGGACCTCATTCAGATACAAAAGATGCAAGGACCCAATTATACAAATTCGAAGAAAACTTACTTAGGGGCCATCATTTGCAGTCAAAGGGTACAAATGCTATAGCGAACTACAATCATTATTGAAGGATAACTCTATAATTATGAACAACACAAAAAAAAAAAAGAAGAGAGTGAAAAAACTACAAAAGCATATGCCTGAGATGATGCAATCAAAAGGTAGTATTTCATTGAAATAAAAGTTCGATATATGGAAAGGTCTGTAAGATCAGTTAAAAAAAATATATAAGAAAAAGAGAAAAAGATGCTAAAGTCCTACTCGGAGTCGAACTTCAGACTGCCTATGCTAGCCGATATCAGGGATAACTTCAAGTCCTTAATCTTTTCTTCGAGCTCTCACCGAGCTGCCAGGCTTTCACTCAACAACTTCTTATGCCTTCGGAAGTCATCTTCAACTTTCCTCAGCTTCCAACTTAATACAGCCGACTTGGCCTCTGCATCATTCACGGTATCTTGTTGATAGATCATTTATACCTTCAACTCCTACAGCTTCATTTGGCTATTACCGTACAAGGTAGACAAGCTCTCTAAAGAGCTCCATAAGGACAGGACCTCCATTGAGACCCTGCTCGAGCTAGCTCGAGCTCCTTTGGACAATTATCACCGGAGTCGAGCAATCTCATCATTAGCTATTCAAAGCTTTTTCTTAAGGTCGGCAACTTAGCCACACCAATCGTATCTATTTTCATTATGAGAGTCCTCAGCTGCCTGTAATTGACTTTGAAGTTTGGAGAACTTTTTCATCCAATCCCAGCTATAATCTTCTCGATTGGTGGACCATGCCGAACTTCCTTCGAGTACTCAAATCCTTTCTTGTGTGGCCTTCAGCTCGACTTTCAGAGAGCTTGCCTTGGCCGTCAGGGTCCATGTCTTGTTACTGCCAAGCTTCTTCACCCATTCCAATTTGTCTATCAGATGGCACTTCTTATTGACATATTCCATGGCATCCTTTGTATGGACTTGTCGAAGGTGGATGCCTTCAACTGTAGCTTCCACATAATGCTTCATCAATTTTTGAAGCTCATTCTCTGCTTTTTTTAGTTTCTTCTTAGTTTGATGAACCTCCCTCTTTAGGTTCTTAATTATAGATCTTAGAGAAAGGCCTTAGGGTAGTGGTGTGGCATTGACAGGAGGAGACCAAGCATGATTATCTTCACTAGGGAGATTCTAAAGAACAAGCATACCACAACACAAACTTAAAATAATTTTTTTTAATAATTAAAATATTTCTCAAATATAGGAGAAGAAATAAATGATAAGAGAAAATATAAATTAGGAGGTCTCAGACCTCTGGGGAGTAGCCAAGGAGTTTGATGCAGTATCAATCGGCCCCAGCCCTTCAGCAACAAGCTCAGCAAGGGAAGGTCGGTTATGGCAGTAGATGGTCCAACCTTTTCATCAGAAGCTCCATCGACTAGGAAGTCGAGGTCGAGCTTAAAAAATCTACTAGCTATCCAATCTTCGTAGAACTTGGACTCCTTGAGAAAGACTTCCTAGTAGAACATGATATTCAAGTCCCTTATCTCAGAGGAGACCTTGAACTCCTCTACTGCCTAGGCCTTCACCTTGGAAATCTGCCTTGAAGCCTGCTCCTTTAGTTTGATGATCTTGGCTTCGACCTTCTTCCTCCTCTCCTCTTTCGAGGCCAAAGTAGCCTTCAGCATCGCCAATGTTTTCTATTCTTTTTTGAAAGCCTCCTGAAGAACTCCAACCTCGGCAACCTTCTCCCTTATGAGGTGGTCAACTTCGATGGCTTTCTCCTCCTAAAGGTGGATGACCTTAGTCTGGTGATACTCTTGAGTCTTCAATGCTTTCAACCTTAGGTGGTTCACCATTTTGATCTGAGCAAGCAATTGGTGATCCAACTTAAAGGAATAAATTGGGTTAAGCACATATAAGCAAAAAAAAAAAAGAAAAAGATAAGTTAATTACCTCAAGAAAGGCCTCAAGAGAATTTCAAGTGCGCTGCTCATAATCGAAGTCGGTGATCTTGTCCACCACCTCAGGTAGGATGAATTTATAGACCAAATCCCTGATAATGTCCTGATTATAGAAGGAATTTTCTTCTGAGTCTTTGTCGCCATCATCGGACCTACTGGGATGAGCTTTGCATCGTACCTTTATGGTGGCGACTTCTATTTCTCCTTCCTTTTTTCTCTTTTTTCTCCTTCCATAGGACCAAAACTTGAACTTCAGTGGGAGGGCTCAAGGATGTAGGGCACTGCAGCCCCATCAATAGCACCAACCTTGGTAGTCAAAACAACCTCGATGCCATCAGGAACCTCGACAGCAGTAATGGCATTGGCAGATGCTGCTGATCTCGAAATATCAACCCTTGCCTTCTTTGAAACCTCATTGGGTGCCTTCCTTTTTCTCTTATGTGTCTGAAGCCCCTTAGTGAGCATTTCAACTACCTCAGTATACATCTCTAAAATAAAAAAGGGGGCATGATAAAATAAAAAAATATTATGAGAAGAAAACTTATGAAATGTAGAGATATTCTAGTAGGGTTGAGAGGGCTCAGGCTCATAATGAACATTGTCTAGTCTCTCAGAAGTTTGGATAGAAGGAGAGCTCAGTAATTCCCAAGCTTGCCGATAGAGTCAAGATCGTCCCTCTCCAGGCTTGGACCTTAGCGGATGGAATCCGTCAGCCATCCCCAAGGAGGAAGTCCTAAACTAAGGGATGAAAAGGAGATAAAGAAGAACTTTTTCTTTTAGTTATGAATGGAAGAAGGGGCACCTCTAAGCAATCCTTTCTTGCCAAACTGAGGGGACAAGTACCACCAATTTTTGGTGGTAGGTTGGTGTTTGAAGGTGTAGTAATTACGAAACAAAGAGACAATCGGAGGAATTTTGATCGAGATATAGAGGGAGAGGAAACCTATAATGAACATAAAAGAATTTGGGACCAAGAAAGTGAGGAAAATGTCTAGGAAAAGAAAAAGAGAAAAGATGAAAGGAGAAATTGGTAGGCAAATCCCAGCTCGGAGAGTTTCAATGTACAAACAAAAGCGACCCAGGGGAGGAGCACAAGCTCAGTCATTTGGCCCGGGGAGCTCTAGTTCATATTTCGAAGGCACCCCCTATTGAATTCTAACTAGAGAAAGGTGGTCAAGACACAAGAAACAGGGAATGATCTTAGGTATGAATACAGGACATGGTGCTACATCGAGTTTGGCTTCTATCCTAGAGTCAGGATCTCGAGAATCAGAGTTGGCCGGGCTCACAGAATAGGTAGATCGAGACACTTTCAAAGACATTTTGGATCAAACAAACACCAAAAAATCTCTAAAAATCAAGAGAAAAAGGATAGTGAAACCTTGAAGGAAAAAAGAATGAAGCACGCTTAGGAAATTCGAGGAAGGCCCCAAAAAGCAAGTAAAAGTAGGAAAATCAAGGGAAAAGGGTTGAGAGACTAACCTAGGTTAGGCAAAGATTACAGGAAGATGATTGAAATGATAAGCAACAGCTGAGAAGGATGTCGATAGTTGAAAAATCATAGCAGGTCGTTCGGAGAAAGCAAGGATCAAAGGGAAGGCTCTGGCAGAGATGAGAAGTCAAGGGAAGAAGAAAAAGTTTAAATAACAGGAAGAAGTCTAAGGTGTTTATGATTGTAGATCATCCTTCACCAATTTTGACCTACCACTTGTCTCATCCATCGTGCCCTTTTCTAACACCTGATAGGGCATTTATCGCATCGTACATAAAGCTCAACACCAGATGAGTTTTTAAGGGAATACATCTTTCTAGATCTTTTGTGCATTAAGAAACTTCGACGTCAGTTCAGAAAAGCCAAAACGTTACATTTCTCAATAAGTAGGAAACTGGTAGAGGTCTTTGGTTATTGTGATTTTTGTGCTCCCTTCATCTGGAATACAAACTCAGGAGTAGGGGGATAAGTGTTGGGGGTGTAATAATCCCTGTCGAAGTCTAGACGACCACTGCCACATGAACGTCAAGCTACCTCTCCAAAACATAGGTGATCTCTATCCAAACATTGTGTAGCCTGTTGATAGCACGAGGAACATTGGCCAGCTGAACTCCTTCTGATTGCTCGCTGGATTCTTTCCGATTGAACTCCTTCCAGACGAACTCCTTCCAACCGCACTCCTCCCAATAATGCTCCTTTTGGTTAAACTCCATCCGGATGAACTTCTTCCAGCCACCTCCTCCCAGCAGTGCTCCTTCTGATCCAACTCCTTTTGGATGAACTCCTTCTAGCTACACTCCTCCCAGTAGTGCTCCTTCTGGTCGATCTTCTTCCAGACGAACTCCTTCTAGCAGCGCTCCTTCCAGTTGAACTCCTTCTGAAAAAACTCTTTCTAGCCATGCTCCTCCTAGCAGCACTCTTTTTAATCAAACTTCTTCCAAACAAACTCCTTCCAGCTATGCTCCTCCCACCAGCGCCCCTTCCAGTCAAACTCCTTCTAGATAGACTTCTTTGGGATGCACTCTTTACTATCCTACTTCCTTCCATCTAGGTACCTTTCAGGATGAACTTCTTCTAGCAAGTCATGGACCTACTTAGTTCATGTTACGCCTGTCAGTTAGAGCCATCCAAAAGGACCTCGTCAAGTCACTAATTCATGATGACTATTTTATGATGGATTTAGCACAGTACTTCAGATCTCAATTTAGGAGACATCTACCGGCATGCGACTCTACTAAGACTTCCAAACTCCTTAAAGCCACTAGGCATTTCCCCAACAGACCTTGATCGGTATAAGTTCATTGCATATGCTGAAGTCTCCAACCTACATTCGAACTATAACAAATGAATCTCAACCACCTACAAGTCATGAAAAATGATAACTCATCCTCCATAACAAACTCCATATGGCCTAAGCGATCCACTATCGGATGGTTATGGCTATCACCATCAGTTTGTTACATGCTCCATCCATAAAAGGAACCCTTCATATACGTTTTTCTCTAAGCTCTCTTCTCTCTTTGTTACTCTGCTTCACTATATCCTGAGCACTCTATTCTAGTTGGCCAGAGAACTAACAAGCATCGAAAGGTCCTGTCAGAGCAATCCACCTTCAGTTTGGTCTTTGTTTTGCAAGTCCTATTAGCGCCCTCTCTTTCCTAACTCTAGCTACCTTTGGCATCCTAACAGATTTCTGCACCATCATATACAATGATTCATATATCCCATACATGATAAATAATCAGATCTAAAAACTAATTTGTAGATCTCAATTTATAATCATATATCTCATCTATGATTTAAAATCTTATCTAAAGTCATTCAACATCGATATCGGACAACCATTTCAGCATAAGATGTGAACTTTATGCTAGGACAACCTTACGGCATATCAATGTTGAACAAATCATGATATATCAGATCTAAAAATATTTATACATTTCATACATGAGTAAAAAATAGATCCAAACTTTTGAAAACACTTTTCAAAGCATCCAACATTGATGTCGGATCTATATCAAACTAATCTCATATATGATTTAGAAATCTGATCTCATTTGATTAGAAATTACTTTTTAGATTTATGCATTTTATGTTCAAGTCAAAAAAAATATTGAAGATGGCTTGAGTGCGGAAGGTGAGGCTACCGACGGGACCTATAAAACAAAATCCAAACTGAAGGTGGACGGCTCCGACAGGATCCTCCGATGCTCAAGTTAAATTTTTGGCCAACTGGAATGGAGTGCTCAGGAAAATAAAAAAGCAGAGTAATTGAAAGAAGAAGAGAGCTTAGAAAAAATGTATCTGGAGGGTCTCTTTTATAGATGGAGCATATAATAAATTGATAGCGACAGCCATAACCATCTGGTAGTGGGCCGCTCAGGCCATGTGGAGTTTGTTATGGGGGTGGTGTTTGTTGTCGCGACTCGCCAGTCAAAAGTGATGTCTATTGTCATGATATGCCAGTGCATTGAAAATTAATAGTCGAAGTTTGGATGGGGTAGGCACTGATGACAAAGAGCTTCAAGTTGTAACAACTCCAGAGGAGTTCGGGCTCTTTTGGGGTCATCTGTATATATGTTGATTTGCATTGAGTGGGTAGCCAATTTCATGTGGACGACATGGTCCCTCCGAGCGATCGGAAGGAGGTCAATCGGAAGAAGGTCGACTACAGAAGATCAATTGAAAGGAGGTCGACCATAGGAAGTTCATCCATGAGGGGCTCGACTGGAGGAGGTCATTTGGAGGAGGTTCATTTGGGAGGAGTACATTCGGAAGGAGTGCGGCTGGCAGAGTTCATCTGGAAGGAGTGCGGCTAGCAGAGTTCATCTAGAGGAAGTCTATCCAGAAAGAGCACGACTGGCAGAGTACATCTAGAAGGAGTTTGTTCGAAAGAAGTTTATCTAAGAGGAGTTCATCCAGAAGGAGCGTGGCTTGCGGAGTTCGTCCAGAAGGAGCGCTGCTGGCAGAGTTCGTCTGGAGGGAGTTTGTCCGGAAGGAGTGTGACTGGTAGAGTTCATCTATAGGGAGTCCGACTGGCCCCTAATCCTATTATTCATTTTTAGCCGGAGGCCAAGGCCAGAATAATAGTAATTCTTCTTCACCATTCAAGATCATATCGCCGAACTTTTATGCATTTTCGAAAGGTTCTGCAACATGAATCTATCACTAAGGAGATCGACAAATCCCGATAGGGAGGAGGTCAGTGACCAAGGACTTTGGGTGGGGACTTTGGTGGGAATCATTTTATCCCCAATACTTGTCTCCCTACTTTCGAATTTGAATTTTGAATGAAAGGAGTACGAAAAAAATCACTACAGTCAAAGTTTTTTGACAATTTCCCATCTTGGAGAACAAAACCTTTTATCTTTTTTTTTTAAATTAGCACTGCGATTTGATGTCAAATGACCTAAACGGATGGAGTCCCTCAAAAACTCATCCAGCATAGAGCTCCATGTATGGCGCAATTATTGCTTCGCTAGGCAGTAGGTGTGAGTAGGACACACAGCGGGTTGGGATTGACTGAAGGAGTTCCGCATTCATAACTTCCCATGGGGCTTTACTTTCCTATTTAAACTCCTCCCCCTTCATCCTCAGTTTATTGCTTTCGATTGGGCTTCTGCTTCTTCTCCTTCCTCCATTTCCCATCATCTTTGAGTGTCCTATTCTTGTCAACCCTGCTCTTTCTACGATTCTTATGGCCGCCAACATCTTTCTTGATTTTCTTTCATCCTTCCAGTCTTCTTCCCATATTTTCCTAGGTCAATCTTTCATCCTTGTCCTCTTAACTTTTAGTTGTCTTTGCATTCTTCAAGTTTTCTTGGGCGGACATTGCTGTTCTTCATTTTTGGGCTTCCACCACACCTTTTTCTAGGTTTTTTCAAGGATTTTATCCAATTTAGCTTGATCTAGATGTCATTCGAGTTTTCCAGGTCTAGCAGTTCTAGGAGTTAGGTCGACCCGACCCAAACCCATTCAAGATATAGGAATGAGTCAAATCAAATTTGACTTGATTGCGATGAATCAAAAAGATTACAGAAGGAGAAAGCCAGGCTCAATCATATGCTAGCACGATACCTTGAGCCTGATTAGATCTAATCCAAATCAATCGAACTAGATTAACTCAATTGATAACATCCAGACCCAAACCCTTGTTTGTGTGATCTAGTTAGGTTTAGTTCCATATGGTAATGAGATATGTCATGATCTCTATCATTGACATCATCAAAATATCTTTCGATGGATCAGAATTTTTTTGATTCATACAATTAGAATGATCGATCATCAAAATCATTCTAATTGCTCCCAAAATCTCCCAGTGAAACCTAGCAGTATATGGTGGCAACCCATCAAAATTGAAAGCAAACCTCTCAGTGTTACAGCCTGTATGATTGGGTTCTTCTATCTTGAGCCCCAACAGGATTAGGGTTAAGGTGAACTTGTCAAACCCAACATCCATCATAAGAATCAATCATTTGATTTGAGTTCAATATGAAATTCTAATAGAAAATCTTTCTATCATCTTCATTCTGCCATGGCCATGGGCTTAAGGACTCAATCTCATGATTATCATAGGGCTACTCCTCATCTATTGAGGTAGATAGATTTTCTATTAGTGCAATCCAATTCCTACAATGAACATCCTATAGCCAACATACACCATAGGATTTCAAATGGCAAGGAGACCGAGTTATGGTATAGTTAAACTATAACATCCTCAAGATGAACTATCAATACACCTCAGATCAAAGAACCAAACACACTACTGTAGCATCGAGCTAGACATCAACAAGAAAGTAGACTTTTGACTGCTCGAGATGGCCATGCTCAATGCCCTTGTTCTCTAACGAGTACCTGTACTCTCACTCCAATGTCTCCACACCATAGACTTATGATCCATCTATCCTAAGAAAGAGATCGTACACCAATCTTTCAAATTGATCACCATCCTCATGATGATCCTATGGTCGAGAGCAGTTTATGAGTTAATTATGAAAATTCATGTCTTAAATTTTCAATACTTGAAAATATGAATTATCATTATCACTAACTCAAAGGATGTATCACAGACACTTTAAATACACACTATGATAAAAAAATAATTTTTTTATTAATTTATAATCAAAATTATAAAATTATCCTTAGAAGTATATTATAAGTGTCGGTCAATCTGACTTCTAGGGCACACATCTAACATGCAAGAGAACCTCACCACTGATATGAGCCTGATCTTCAACTTCGGTTGAGCAGTAACTACTTCACAAACATTGAACCTCAATACTCCTCCATCCTAATTTTAGACCGACCTTGGATAATGGTTGAACACCCTCAAGATAGTTTGGTTGCAGTCTTAGTTGAAGAACTTGCTATTTTTCCTCCAACTTTTTTCCTCCAACTTTCAGCCCTCCGAACCAAAGTATCCATGCCCACTCTCGGCCAATGTTGAAGGCGGTCGAGTTCCTGAAAACTCTCAAGATAGCTTCGTTAAGGTTCAAACTCAAAGCCTAATCTATAAGCCCATCATCCAAAACTTAGTACCTGACCATCAAGCTTAGTTGGCCCGACCCTAGGTTCCAAATGTCGACATGAATACCATGTTACCAAGCTCAAAAGCCACTGACCTTCTATCTAAACTCCAGCAAATAATATCCAACCACCAGCAATTCATGATAAATGATAGCCCACTCTCCTAACAAACTCTAAGTGACCTCAATGGCCTTCTAATATTCTGTTATAGCTATCACTATCATTCAATTACAAGCTCTATCTATAAAAAGAATCCTCCAGATATGTCTCCCTCCAAGCTCTCTTTTTTATTTCTAATCTTCTATGTACTCCATTCTTACTGGCCAGAAAGCTAACTTGACCATCGGAGGTGGTCCCTGCTGGAGCCATCCACCTTCGGCCTAGACTTTGTCTTGTAGGTCTCATCGGTGAAATCATCTCTTCCGCCTCCAGCAAACTCCGACGGTCGTCCATTTTCTGCACCAAGACCAATATATAACCTCCATTGGTAGGGTCTAAAAATCAATGCACAACTCCTATTGGTAGGGTCTAAAAACCAACGTATAACCTCCATTGGCAGGGTCCAAAACATAGTTAGGCTGAGAGCATAAAATTCGATCCATATCAAAGCACTTTTGCAACATAATATATAGATACCATAATTCCATATGCATATTCCAAAATAAATCAATAAATTAATATATTCTAGAATCTTAATTTCAAAATCACTTTTCATTAAAAATATAATTTCATAAATCATACATAATTTTAAAGACTAATTATTGCTATCAAAATAAATTATAAAATAACTGGAAAAGATGGTTCATTACTTACATCTATAGAACACTGGATAGATATATTCAATCAATCTTGAAAGTATTCTTTAGAATCTATTTTTCAAAATATATTCTTCTATCAGTCTGAAGCCATAGCTAATAAAAATCCCTAAGTTCCAATACCCTGAAAAGGTTGTCAAAAATGTTAGCATTCACCAACCCAATCAATCCAATCAAAGTAGTTTATTAGATCACCATTTGAATAGAAAATGGATGGCTCAATAAAGGATAATGGTGATCAGATCAGTAGTATCCAATAAGAGTTAAAGTAGAGGTCAATATTGAAGGAAAAGTTTGGTAGTTCCATGCATGTAATTTTAAAATTTTATAGTAGAATAGGTTAGATTACACAATTTAATCTACATTACATGCAAAAGATCAAATCTAAACTATCTTACCCCGGACCTTTAACATGATTTATGATGTATAAAGATCTAAAAAAAATAGTCTTGCATCAATCACATGGATGCCCTAGATCATGTCTAACCATTAGAACTGATCTAGTTCTAATTTAATGAGTTCAAAACCCATTACTTTTGCATGGGTTATTGAATATTGCTATTGATCTCAAGGATCTGAAGCTCTTGAGGGTTGCTCACAGCTGCACGGGGTGTCTAGCCTCTATGAATCATCCACTTGAAGCTCCAATCTGATTTGCCTTCCCAAAAGTGCTAGCTCATGCGAAAGGTTGCTTTATGGTAGATTCTTCTTCTTCTTCAAAACCTCTGAACACCTTCAGATCTGAAGAAGAACTTCAAAGAAGATTTAATGGTGGAATAAAAGGGAGCAGAACTATCTTCTCTCTAAAATTTTTCCTCATAAAAAAACTAGATCAGATCTAGGTTTCTCTCACCCAAAGAGAAACTAGTTTCCTCTAGAACTCACACCAAGGGAAATGCCACCCCAAACCTCACGTTCAAAACTCTAGAACCCTTTCTTTGGTTGGCCAAGAGCTCAAAGAATCTTATCTCCCTATCCAAGATGGCCCTTATATAGAGAAGAGGATAGGGTAGATGAGTAATGGACTAGTTTGAATCAAATTCAAATTACGACTCATCCCTATCTTAAATTGAATTCAAATCAAATCTGAATTCCATTCAATTCTCATCCAAGGGCTCTTAGAGTGGACAACAACTAGGGTATTGGCATGGAAATTCTTCACTCAAAAATAATTTTGGTGTGGAGAAAAGTTCGTGCACTAGAATGAAGGAAAAATCTAGGGTTTCTAGCATGTATGTTAAAACTTTTTCAATAACAGGATGAAAGGAAGCTACAGATTAATCTAATTAAACTATAAATATGTAAATAAACCCTAGATCTAGGATCTAAGGATATGATTCATGCATGCATATAAATCTAAAAATTAAAAATTAAATAAAATAAAGATGTTGATCATATCAATATCAAAATGAAACTAGATTTGATCTTGCAAGAGAAAGAGATCGAATCTCTATTATCTTTTGCAAGTCAAGATCTCCACTTGCTGATTTAAGGATGAGGTTGTCACTTCAAGCTACACATGCATCTGGCCTCAAAGAAAAATCCATACAAAGTCCCGATCTTGATTCGAAGTCCAGTATTATGTAAATCAATACAGTGTGCTAGCACTGCGCTGATCCTTTTTTAACGGTTGATGGCGAATCTCCTTCTTCGATCAATTTGGACTCTTTGAAGCACCAAAAAGGAGATGGGAGGATTAGGGAAAAGCCTTTTTCCTGCTGATTTTCTCTCAAAAAGGTGGTGGAAGAAGATCTAAGAGAAACCCTAGAGAAGACCTCTCTTCTCTCTTTCTTTTCTCTCACCATGACATAATAGATTTATGTTTTCACAAAGTCACATGCCCACAACCCCTTTGAGCCCAACTCTTCCATGCCTAATTTCTGTAGAGAAATCAGACCCTAACTCCTTTTAAATAGAGAGATATTAGAGCATATCTAGGTCAAAAACCTAGATAGGAATATCCAAATAAGACAAGGATTGGGGTGCCCAACTCATGCGCACCCCCTCCTTATTCTTTGGTGTGGAAACCAAGGAATATGCACACAAAAATTTTCTATTGCCCATGAAAATATCAGAGGAAAATTAGGAGGGTTGGCACCACACATGGGGAAGAGTTCTAGTTTCTTAAAACTCTATCAAATAGAATTTCAAATCAAAACAAACTCCTTGTTTTGACTTGGTCCAAACCAAACTTCTATATATGAAAGGAAAGGGGCACATGGGTTGGTGTGAATTACTCTTGGTCATGAGAAATCTCATGCCAAAACATAAGGTAATGGTGTAGGAAGCAAAGTGGCACAAAGAGAGAGAGCCCCAGCCATCCTAGTCAGGCTGGTACTCTATGTTTTGACTTGGTCCAACTAACTTTTGAACTTAATTAAATCAAAACATATGCAACCCAATTAGAGGTGATCTTAGTCCAACCAAGAGCCCAATTAAATCATATTATATTAAATTTAAATCTAATTTAATTTTTAATCAAATTAGAAATTAGGTACATTCAAGTCCTAATTGAACAAAAATTTGTTCTTCCTTGCAATTAGTTTATCCTATAAACCAATTAGACTTGATCCAATCAAGTCCAAACTAAATCTAGTTAAATCATATTCAATTAGAATTGTTCTCAGCCCTTAAGCTTAATTAGATTCAGTCAATTAGCAATTCGATTGCTAATTGATCCTCCTGCAACACTTGCACTTGGTCAAACATCGATCATATTGAATGTTTAATCCTAAAATGATTCTTAATCATCGATCAACCATCAGATTAGACCGAGATCTCTAATGTATGTGATCCTATAGGTTCAAACCTAAGCTAGTAATATAGGAATCAATTTCTATATTAGTTGAAGTGACCATCTAGCAATGGTATCCGATGGTCGGATAGGTCGAATATGTAAAGCAATACTCTTGGAACCCATGTAGATATGGTTTTCATATAATTCATCCCCTTGATCAAAATACTCATAGGACAACTTAGGATTTAACTGTCAACCCTGAATAGGTCATCCACATTATATTTTAAAATACCAAATCCATCATAAGGATTATCCTGGCCAAGATTTTGCTAAATTGAATATAATGATGCATTATCTCAAAACTCTTGATGTGGTCAATTCCATCTTGATCACTCACCGACTTTGCAAGTACTTGATTATGCCCAGAATGAAGGAAAAACCCTATTTCCTTGCATAGGATCATTCAGATTAAATTGGATATGAAGGAATATTTTTAAAAAAATTTTCTATGATCTGAATAAGATCTGAGACATCTCGAATCCGATCTTAAAGATCTGATATTAAAAATTAAAAATAAAGTTAAATCTAATTTAATATCATATCTTTGCTTTGGATAATCAAATTATCCTATGATAATTCTGATCTATCCTGAGGTTCTAGATGGAGCCATTCACATGGCTAGCCTCTATCGGTATCCACTCGAGCAGGATCTAGATGTCTTCTCCTCACAAATCTTTCCTCCAATGATTAGATTTGAATCTGACTTGAAGAACCTTTAAATTAATTTGAGAAAGGCTGCTTGTCCATCTCATGAACACCATCACGTGGATCCTGAATCTTATGCCAAAACCTTGCACCTTCAACTCAGATTTGTGCCTAACCTTATAGGTTTGTAGAAGAGAGTGAGAGAGAGGATAGAGGGAGCATGAGATATCAGAGAGCTAGCTCCTTTGGGTGTGGAAAATATATTTTGTGTGATGCTTCATAATTGCATGAGAAAGGTTTCTCAAATCCAACGTCATCTAGAGTTTTTCTTTCACTAAATCACTTATTGTTTGATCAAAAGAACTCTAGGGATTATTCTCCACAATAAACCACCAGATCTCATCTAGTTTTGTCACCAAAATTGATTCAAAAAGTGTGCAACATAAGTAGATAAGGAAGAGTCAACTATGCTTAGGACTCTTTCCTTAAGAGTTTGATCCAAATCAAACTCTATTAAAACCTAGTCAAAACTACACCATAAATCACAAAATTTGACACACCCATAGCATGACTAGAGCCCTATTACATATCAGAAAATTAGATCAAAAAGATTTCTTGACAATTTTTTAGAAGTATCTGATCAAGTGATCCTCAATTCTCTCAAATAGGTCAACTTTTGACCCTAGTTCATTTGCACAATGAATGGATTTAATTTCTACAATTAATCTAACCCAGCCAGGATCTAGTCAGATAAAAATAAACCCATTCAAGATACAAGAATGAGTTAAATTAAATTTGACTCAGTTGTGATGAATTAGAAAGATTACAGAAGGAGAAAGTCAGGCTCAATCGTGTGCTAGCACGATTACCTTGGACCTGATTGGATCTAATCCAAATTAATCAAACTGGATTATCTAAATTGATGACATCCAAACCCAAACCCTTATTTGTGTGACCTAATTTGGTTCAATTATGTATGATAATGTGATATGTCGCAATCTGCATCATCGATATCATTGAAACACCTTTTGATGGACCAAAACTTTTGTAATTCATACAATCAGAATGATTGATCATTAAAATCATTCTAATTACTCCCAAAATCTACCAATGATACTTGACAATATATGGTGGCAACCCATTAGAACTGAAAGCAAACATCTCAATGTAGTTACCTATGTGATTGGGTTATTCTATCTTGAGCTCTGATTGGATTAGGGCTAAAGTAATCTCATCAAACCCAACATCGATCATATGAATTAATCATTCAATTTGAGTCTAATGTGAAATCCTAATAAAAACTCTTTCTATCATCTTCACTCTGCCATGGCCATGGGCTTATGAACTCAATCTCATAATTATCATAGGGCTGCTCCTCATCTTTCGAGGTAAATAGATCCCCTATTAGTGCAATCCAATTCCTATAATGAACATGCTATAACCAACATACACCTTAGGATTCTGAATGGTTAGATGATCGAGTTATAGTGTAGTCAAACTATAACACCCTTTAGGTGAACTACCAATGCACCTCAGGTCAAAAAAATAGACACACCACTGCAGCATCGAGCCAATCATCGATGAAAAGGTAGACTTTCTTATGACTGCTCGAGGTGGTCACGTTTAGTACCCTCATTCAATAACGAGTATCTGTACTCTCACTTTGATGTCTCCATACCATAGACTCAAGATATATCTATCCTAAGAAAGTGATCATACACCAACCTTTCAGATCAATCACCATTCTCGTGATAATCCTATGGTCGAGAGCTGTTTATGAGATAATTATGAAATTCGTGTTTTAAATCTTCAACTCTTGAAAATATGAATTATCATTATGATTAACACAAGAAATGTATCACAGACACTTTAAATGCACACTATGATAAAAAATAATTTTTTTATTAATTTATAATTAAAATTATAAAATTATCCTTAGAAGTATTTTACAAGTGTTTAGCCGATCTGGCTTCTAGGGCACACATCTAACAAACTCCCACTTGTCCTAAAGCCAATTAGCTACAAATCTAAGTCTCATCTTCTCATGGTGGGCTTTGATCTTCTACTGGCTCAATGGATTTATCAACGGGTTAGCTGCATTATCTGTAGTGTTGACTCTTTTGATCTCAACGTATCCCTTCTCGGGGTAATCGTAGATGAGGTGGTATCACCACCCAATGTGCTTGGATTTTTTGTTAGATCTTGGCTCCTTAGCTAGGACTATGGCACCATTGTTATCGCAGAATAGAGGGACGGTATCTGAAGGCATCACTCCGAGCTCTACGGCAAACTTCTTATACCAGAATGCCTCTTTTGCAGCTTTAGATGTAGCGATGTACTCTGCCTCCATTGTAGAATTTGCTATCACCGTCTACTTGGAACTCTTTCAACTGACAGCTCCACCATTACAAATAAATAGACTTGCAGATGTTAACTTTCAATCATCTATGTCAGATATAAAATCCAAGTTTGTATACCCCGGGACCTAGAGTTCACCATTACCAAAAATTAGAAAGATATCCTTAGTCCTTCTCAAGTACTTAAGGATACATTCATAGAAGTCCACTGCTCTTCACCTGAATTTGACTGATACCTGCTCGTAACACTCATAGCATGGGCAATATTAGATCACATACATAGCATGGCGTACATGAACCTCTTTATTGCTGAAGCATAAGGGATCTTGCTCATGCATTCAATCTCCTCAGGTATGCTAGGATATATCTTCTTGGAGAGATGAATGCCATGTCTGAAGGGCACCAACCTCCTTTTGGAATTTTTCATGCTAAACCTCTTCAGCACCTCGTCTATGTATATTTTTTATGAGAGACCCAGCATCCTATTCGGTCTATCCCTATAGACCTTAATTTCTAGAATAAAGGATGCCTCTCCTAGATTTTTCATAGAGAACTCCTTAGACAACCATATTTTGATTGTAGTCAGCATGAAAATATCATTTCCAATGAGGATGTCATCCACGTATAGTATGAGAAAGACAATAGTGCTCCTACTGACCTTTTTGAGCACATAGAACTCCTCATTCTTGATGAATCCAAATGATTTGATTACATCATTAAAACAAGCATTCTAGCTCTAAGATGTTTGCTTAAGTCCATATATGGACCTTTGCAGCTTACATACTTTGTGATCATTATCACTGGATGTGAATCCTAGTGACTATTCCATATAGATATCTTCCTCAAGATAACCATTTAAGAATGTCATTTTTACATCCATTTGCCATATTTCATAATCGAAATAGACTGCAACAGCAAGCAATATGTAGATGGATTTGAGTATGGCTATCGGTGAAAAAAAATCCTGATAGTTAATGCCTTCACATTGACTATAACCTTATAAGCCTTACTTTGAATGTCTCTACATTTCCATCGGCATCTATCTTTCTCTTGAAGATCTATTTATACCCAATAAGTACTATACCTTCAGATGGATCTACCAAGATCCAAACTTGGTTCAAACGTATTGAGTAAATCTTTGACCTCATTGCCTTTAACCATTTCTCGGAGTCAATATCTAATATTGCCTCATCATAAGTTTTGGAATCATTACCATGAATCCCATTTCTTGTAAGGAGTAGTTTCTCTACATCTTCTGATATAGTACCTAAGTACCTTTCAAGAGGATGGAAAATTCTACTTGATATATGAGGTGAAGGAGGTAGTGTATGGGTTAGCTCAATTTGATTGGGTTCCATAGGTTCCTTAGCTCGTGGCTCTAGGGAGACTTTCTCCTCAAGCCTAATCTATCTTCCGATGCCACCATTTTGAATAAACTATTTTTCAAGAAAAATGGTGAGTCGACTCATAATTATATTATGATCATCCAAAAGATAGGAATAATATCCTAATGACTCTTTAGGATATCCAATAAATTGAACTCTAAAGGATCTAGACTCTAATTTATCCACTTATTGTCTCTTGACATTGGTCGGACAATCCTAAATTTTGAGATGACTCAGGCTTGATTTCTTACTATACCATATCTCATATGGTGTGGTAGGAATTGTTTTAGATAGAATCCTATTCAGTAAATATATAGCAGTCATTAGACAATGTCCCCAAAGAAATTTAGAGAGGTTCATGAAACTCATCATGGATCGGACCATATCTAATAGGATCCAATTTTTCCATTCTGAAATTCTATTGAGTTAAGATATTTCAGATGGAGTCCATTGAGATACTATGCCAATATCCTTAAGATAGTCCAAAAATTTCTGACTAAGGTATTCGTCTCCTCGATCTGATCTCAGAACCTTAATGGATTTTTCTATTTATTTTTCTACTTCAAATCTGAATTCCTTGAGCTTTTCAAAAGCTTTAGACTTGTGTCACATCAAATACACATATCCGTACTGAGATAAATCATCAGTAAAGATGATGAAGTAAATATAATTATCCCTGACTGGCATATCAAATGGACTGCATACATTAGTATGTACTAGGGCAAGTAGGTCTATGATCCTTTCCCCATGTCCCACAAAAGGAAGCTTGGTTATTTTTCCATGAAGGCATGATTCACAAATTGGATATGACTCGAAAGTCAACGGACTCAATAGCTTAGATTTCTATAATTTATTAATCCTGTCTTCAGTTATATGACCTAGCCTAAGGTGCCAAAGATACCTATCATTTAGACTATCCCTAGGTCATTTTGATCCTATGGCATTTATGTTTTGCTCAATATTGAAAATAGAAATATCAATATGTAACTGATAGAGATCATTTATAAGAAAACCAATTGTAATTTTATTTTTTTCATAAGGAATATTACAATGGTCCTTAAGAAAACTAATTACATAGCCTTTCTATGCTAAATATGAAACAGAAATCAAATTCCTGCTTGCTGCAGGCACACAAAAACAGTCCCTAAAAACTAAATCTAATCCAAATGATAATCGCAGAGGATAGATTCCTACAACTATAGCAGCAATTCTTGCTCCATTTTTGGTGCATAGGATCATCTCACCATCCCTCAGCCTCCTGCTATCCTCAAGATCCTGCATAGAAGTGCACAAGTGAGCACTAAAATCAGAGTCAAGCACCCAACTAGATGCAAAAAAAATCATAAGATTAGATTCTATAATGAGCATAAATCCAGAAGGACTTGCCTGCTTGTTCTTCAAGTTGGCCAGGTAAAGAGGGTAGTTCTACTTTCAGTGGCCGTCGGTATTGCAATGAAAATATTTTTCTTTATCAGCTTTCTTCTTTGGCTCTACCTTCTTCTTCTTTCCATCATCCATTTTCTATTTCTTCATGGACTTCTTCTTCATTCTAAAAGACTTTCTCTTGAAAAATGTCTGCTCCACAGCAAGTACTGAGCTTTTAGAACCTTTCATGGAAAGCTCAGCAGTAATCAGCATGTTCATAAGTTCAGCCAAGGTATTTTAAAATTTATGCATATGGTAGTTTATGAAGAACTACCCATACGTATCAGCCAAGGATTGTAGAATTATATCAATTTATAAATCTTGATCTAACTTGACAACGAGCTTCTCAAGCTCTTCTAAGTTGTTGATCATCATCAGACAATGATCTTGGACTAACTGTCAATCATGCATTTGAGCCTTAAAAGGTCTTCTAGTAACTTGATATTTGGCTGCGTGATTCTATTCACCAAATAACTCTTATAGGTGAGCCAACATTTGGTGGCTAGTCTTAATGTCTTCATGTTGGCACTGGAGCTCAACAGACATCCAACATGTAATACCTAGCTTTATTATCTTCATCCATCCACTTCTCGAGAGACTCTCTCTGATCAGTAGATGGATGGACTGGTAAGATGGGAGGATCCTGTTCCAATACATGAGTCAACTTCTCGGAACCCAAAATAATTTTGAAGTTTCAAAGCCAATTCTTGTAGTTAGGTTCGGTCAGTCTATGGGAGTCCAGGATATAGGCTAGTGGATTGGACGAAGATATTTTTTTGTAGAGAATTAAAATTTCTAGTTAGATTTTATAATTAGACTTAACCAATTTATTTAGGAGTTTTATTTTTAAACAAATTAGGCTCTCACTATTTACTCAGATCCCTATACTCTCTTGATAGAGATATGAAAATCTTCATGATTATTGATTTCTAGTGAGTGGTACGGTCCCATCGACTGGCTCATCACCTCACCTAATAGTTATTGATGATGGATCAATCGATGAATGAACAATTTTTATCCAATGATTTTCTATTCATGGTGCACCCAAATCTGATCTTTAATTCATGAATCTCACCATGTCCGAAATATTGATCCACTCCTTAGTTAAGTCAGACCCACCATTTGCATGAATTTGATTCCTAATTAGGACCCTTACCGTATCCAAAATGTTGAGCCCAATCCATCATCCAAATCATAGTATTCAATGCCTAATAGATATAGTTGCATCTTTTCGGTGCAGTTGAACCACTATATCCAGTTAAAAATAATCAACCCCAGGAAGGACCCGCACATCTATAATTATGAAATATCTTAGACATAATATTTTCTTAGAGAGATTTAATTTGTCTCTTTAAACATAACTTGACTTAGTCATAACAATTATGACTAACCTAGTGGCATGAGTTGGCTCGAATTTTTAGACACCTCGAGTCGTAACTGGATCAACACAAATGGCCAGGTAAGTGAGACCGGTGGAAGGGATATGCCATTAACTCGATAAGAATGCATTCAGATCGAGTAGCTTCCAATTAAAAACCAGTCGGTTATTTCTATCAAACTTATCTTAGATACCAAATTATCGAATTAGAATCAATTGGGTTAGCCTATAATCTAGGCTCGAACCATGGAGCCAAATTAGGTCTTGACTTGATCGAGTCATATCTTAATGTGATTCGATCTTGATCTAGACTCAATCCTATTAGGATGGTCAAATCTAAGCTTTCTTTGATCCCACCTAACTAACTCTTAATTCAATTTGATCAATCGCCAAACCTAATTGACCTACCCAAGCCCGAACCCAATTTTATGAATATATCTTAGATATAAAAATTCATAATTTTTAGATTTAATTAATTTTATAATCTTAATTCTTAATTAAGTTTTGGATTCATGAACAAAACATGTAATAAAATACTAGAATTTCAGGATCTATAATTTTGCAAAAAAATAAGTTTTAATTTCTGATTAAGAATGAACACGCAGCACCCTTACACATCATAAGAACATCCCATCAAATGGAAGAAGAGGATCTTTAAAACCTACTTTGTTCTTATGACTGGATGGCCAAGGAGAATATCTTAATCGAAAATATAATTTCTACTACAAAACTAGTTAGATCTAAATCATATATCGCATATACAATTAATGATCTAACTTATATATATTTTGCATACATCTCATGTATCATAAGTCAATCGATCATGCATACTTTCAGATCTAAAATATCATATATTAAATCTAAAAAATAAAATTTAAATTTGATCACATCAAACAAAACTATTCTAAATATTTTATAGAACTATTCTATAACTAGTCCAAGCAAGCATCTTTCATATCTCATATGAATAAATCAAAAATTAAAAATTTTATTTTTTATTTTTAGATATAATTAAAATAATTATAACATTAAAAAAAATTAAATAGATCTAAAATTTTATTTAATCAAATTAAATACATGATCATACTAGATTACACATAGAACTATTCGACACCTAGTCTAGTCATGCATCTCATACATTTTAGATCTAAATGATTTAATTTTTAATTTTTTAATTTCATTTCTAATCACATCTGATGTAACATTTAAAATTTTTCAATATTAAATTATAAATAAAAATTAAATTAGATCTAAAATAGATTTGATGAACTGCCAACGCAGTTTTGATACTAGTTGAAGAAAAAATCCTATTTCCTTACATAGGATCGTTCAGATTTGATTAGATCTGAAGAAATATTTTAAAATTTTTTTGCTATAATCCTAATCAAATCTTAGACATCTTGAATCTAACCTAAGGATCTGATATTAAAAATCAAAAATAAAATTAAATCTAATTTAATTTCATACATTTGCTTTGGGTAATCAAATTACCCTGCGATGATCCTGATCTATCCTAAGATTCTGTAAGGAGCCATGCACGCGCGTGGCCTCTACCGATGTCCACTCAAGCAAGATCTAGACATAATCTCCTTGCAAATCATTCCTATAAAGATCAAATTTAAATATGATCTGAAGAATCTTCAAAACAATTTGAGAAAGGCTGCTTATCCGTCTCACGAACACCATCGCATAGATCTTGAATCTTATGCCGAAAACCTTGCACCTTCAATTCAGATTTGTACCTAACTTTTTAGGCTTGTAGAAGAGAGGGAGAGAGAGGATAGAGGGGTATGGGATATTAGAGATCTAGCTCCTTTGCACATGGAAAAATATATTTTGTGCAATGCTTCATAATGGCAAGAAAAAGGTTTCTCAAATCCAATGCCATCTAGAGTCCTTCTTTGACCAAATCACTTGTTATTTGATCAAAGGAACTCTAGGGATTATTCTCCATGAAAACCACCAGATCCCATCTAGTTTTGTCACCAAAAGAAATTCCAAAAGTGGGCAACATGAGTATATAAGGAAGAGTCCATTGCGCTTAGGACTCTTCACTCAAGAGTTTGATCCAAATCAAACTCTATCAAAACGTAGTCAAAACTCCACCATAAATCAAAATTTGGCACACCCATGGTATTTCTCAAGCCCTATCACATACCCAAAAGTAAAATTAAAAAAAAAATTTAAAAATTTTTTTAGAAGCATCTGATTAGGTGACCCTTAATTCTCTCAAATAGGTCGACTTTTGACCCTAGTCCATTTGCACTATGAATAGATTTAATTTCTATAATTAATCTTACCTAGACAGGTTCCAGTCAGATGAAAATAAACTCATTCAAGATACAAGAATGAGTCAAATCTAATTTGACTCAGTTGTGATGAATCAGAAAGATTACACAATGAGAAAGTCAGGCTCAATTGTGTGCTAGCACGATTACCTTGAACCTGATTGGATCTAATCCAAATCAATCGAACTGGATTAGCTCAATTAATAACATCCAAATCTAAATTCATATTTGTATGATCTAGTTAGATTCAATTTTGTATGGTAATGAGATATATCGCGATCTCCATCATCGACATCATCGAAATACCTTTCGATGGACCAGAACTTTTTTGATTCATATAATTAGAATGATTGATCATCAAAATCATTCTAATTGCTTTCAAAATCCACCAGTGACACCTAGAAGTATATGGTGGAAATCCATCAGAACTGAAAGTAAATCTCTTGATGCAATTACCTATGTGATTGGGTTCTTCTATCTTGAGTCTCGATTAGATTAGGATTAAGGTGAACTCATCAAAACCCAACATCCGTCATATGAATTAATCATTCGATTTGAGTCAATATGAAATCCTAATAGAAACTCTATCTATCATCTTCACTCTACCATGGCCATGGGCTTAAGAACTCAATCTCATGATTATTATAGAGCCACTCCTCATCTATCTAGGTAGATAGATCTCCCATTAGTGCAATCTAATTCTTATAATGAACATGCTATAGCCAATATACACCTCTAGATTTTGAATGACTAGAAGATCGAGTTATGGTATAGTCAAACTATAACACCCTCAAGGTAAACTGTCGATACACCTCAAGTCAAAGAACTAGACACACTACTACAGCAACAAGCCAGTAATCGATGAGAAGGTAGACTTCCTTATGACTACTCGAGGTGGTCACGCTTAGTGCCCTCATTCTCTAATGAGTATCTATACTCTCACTCTGATGTCTTCACATCATAGACTCAAGATACGTCTATCCTATGAAAATGAATAGACACCAACTTTTTGGATCGATCACCATCCTCATGATGATCCTACAGTTGGGAGTAGTTTATGAGTTAATTATGAAAATTCATGTCTTAAATCTTCAACTCTTGAAAATATGAATTGTCTTTACCATTAAATCAAAGGATGTATCATAGATGCTTTAAATACACACTATGATAGAAAATAATTCTTTTATTAATTTATAGATAAAATAATAAAATTGTCCTTAGAAGTGTATTACAAGTGTTTAGCCAATCTGACTTCTAGAAAACACATCTAACACAAAAATTTTCTACCATTGAATTAAAAATTTAGGTAGTCGGCACAAAGCACAGTGAGTTGCTTACAAGCCACCATGGTGATCTTAGATCCAAGGGATACTTATACCCATATCCTATTAGAGTAATTCTCAATAGCAGAATGCTTTGGAGTTGGTCATGATTCAGTGATGATGTATCCCTATATCTCATCTGTATGCCATACCAGTATCTCCATACTCCTTGGTTAAGAGGACAATCTATCCATATGGCACACAATAATCTACACTCGATAAACATTATCGTCCAAGTTAATAATGTATCATTTGATCACCAATAATTTAAGGACTAATTGATAAATTCTATCTTTATCAAATCTAAATAGTCCTAAGGACTTCATCATAATACAAAGTTCATTAAAAGATGTAGACTTATGATGAAAAATGGTAGAATAAAATTTTATTTATTAATAAATTATTTATATTTATATAATAGCATAATTTTCAATAGGTTGATGATTGGCTTTAGGACACATTTTCTAATAAAGAATAGATGGCATAGGGTTCAATCCAAACTTTTTGGACTCTAGATTTTAGTTAATTGGTTCCAACCAAATCTGATCCAATTAGATCCAAGTGAATCTAATCTAATTAGGTTGCTAATAGCTTCAATTAATTTTAATTTATTGAACCAAGATATAATCAAATCAGAAACCATATATCCATGGTGATTAGGTCATCTCATAACCAAATTGGATCAAAGCAAATTGAATCCAACTCAATTGGATTTGATCCAATCTTTATTACTCAATCAAATTGAGTTAATTAGCAAATCAATTGCTAACTAATCTTCCTATAATTTACTAACCCTTAGCATTTTAATTCATTGCAACTTTTGTACTAGGTTAATCATCAATTGAATTGACAATTAGACCCTTAAATGATTCTTAATAGTTTATCAGTCATATGATCTGTCAAAAACTTTTTTTGAGTATGACTTCATAGGTTTGAACCTAAGCCAGTAGTATAGAAATAACTTTCCATACCAATCAATATAACAATCTAGTAATGGTACTCGACATCCGGATTGGTTGAATGTATGCTAAGCAACATCCAAGAACCTCAAGATATATGGTTACCGTATAATTCATCCCTTTGACCTTAAGTGCTCAGGAAGACTTAGGGTTTAACTATCAACCCTAAATGTGTCATGCACATTGTAGATCAATTATTCATATTCATCACATGGATTGCCTTGGTTAAGGTCTTGCTAAATTGAAATATAGTAATGCACTATCTCCAATTTTACTTGAAGGTGTCAATTCCATTTTGACTCACACACCAACTTAACAAGTACTTGATTGCACCTAGAAAGCTTTTAGCACTGAATTAAAAATTTAAGTAGTCAAGTATCAAAGTATATTGAATTGCTTGCAAGTCACCATGGATCACGAGGGATACATATTGAACGGAAAACTACTTTTTTCTGCCACAGGATCAGTTTGATCTAACTAGATCTATAGAAATATTTTAAAAATTTTCTATAGAGTCTAATCAGATTAGAAACTTTGCTGATCTAATTTTAATGATCTAATATTAAATCTAAAAATAAAAATTAAATCAGATATGAATTTTATACCTGATTGGATAATCTGATTATCCCACCAATGATCTGTAGAAGCTCGAGGTTCTGGATCAATCCACGCACGTGCCTGGCCTCTACAAGAGTCCACATGGGTTGGATCTAGAGATGCTCTCCTTTTGGATCTGATTGCTAAAAATTAGATCTAAATATAATTTGTAAAGCCTTCAAATTAATTGATGAAGGCAACGTGGTCATCTTACGAATGTTATTTCTTTCCTTGAAACCTTTGTGCAAATTTCTATGGACCTTCTCTTGGAATCTTGGTCCAACCTTTGGGCATGGAGAAGAAGAAGAGGAGGGGCATGGAGAAAGAGGGGATGGTAGCAAGAGGGGCTTTCAGACTTTGAGCAATGACCATGTGAAACCCTAGGGTGTAGGGTCTCTTAAATAGAGCCCTACGCCACCTCAGTGTTTCAATCAATCAAGCAACCAATTGCTTAATTTCTCTATGACTTCCTGACAAATTTTTCATGCCAACTCACATCAGATTTGCCACCCCATATATTCCATATAGTGCCATGCAAAATAGGTATGGAGAAGGAAAGAAAGTTTGGTGCATAATGGATTCTTCCTTCTCTCTTAGAATTTGATCTCTATCAAACTCTTTGACTGGTCAAATCTAAAATTTGACCAAGTCAAAACCTATCCACTTTGAGTGCACACGCACCCTCTCCATGCCATACCAAAAAATGAGGGTACACACCCCTAAAAAATATCTAGGGAGCATGCACCCTAGATCTCTTCTTTCTTACAATAGGGTCAAACTTTGATCCTGGTGTGTGACAGAAAAGGCAGGTGACCAAAAATGGCAAGTGTTGTCCAAAAATCATCTGATGAATTTAGACAACCCTATTCTAAACTGGATAAGTTTCAGTTAGGATTTCAATAGAGACAAATGAGAAAGACTATAAAAGGAGAATGTTAGGTTCAATCATGTGCTAGTATGATTTTGTTAAACCTAATCGGATCTAATTAAAATTAATTGAACTGACTCAGTCCAATTAATCACAACTAGACTTAAACCCTTGTATGTGTGATCTAGTTAGGTATAATTCTATATGGTAATGAGATATGTCATGATCTCTATCATTGATATCATCGAAAAATCTTTTAATGGATCAAAACTTTTCTGATTCATACAATTAGAATGATCGATCATTAAGATCATTCTAATTGCTCTCAAAATCCACCAGTGATACCTAGTAGCATATGGTGGCAACCCATTAGAACTAAAAATGAATCGCTCGATGTAGTTATCTGTGTGAATCGATTCTACTATCATGAGTTCCGATAGGATTAGGGTTTAAGGTAAACTTGTCAAAATCCAACATCCATCATATGAATGAATCATTTGATTTGAGTTCGATATAAAATCCTAATAGAAAACTATTTTCTATTAGTTCACACTACCATGGCCATATGCTTAAGGACTCGATCTAATGATCATCATAGGACTACTCCTCTATCGAGGTTGATAGATCCCATCTTGGTGCAATCCAATTTCTACAATGAACATACTATAGCCAACATACAGCTCAGGATTTTTAATGGCTAGAAGATCGAGTTATGCTGTAGTCAAACTATAACACACTCAAGATGAACTATTGATGCTCCTCAGGTCAAAGAACCTGACAAACAACTATAGCATTGAGCCAGTCATCGACGAGAAAATAGACTTTCTTATGACTGCTCAAGGTGGTCATGCTTAGTATCCTTGTTCTCTAACAAGTACTTGTACACTCGCTCTGGTGCCTCCATACCATAGACCCAAGACTCATCTATCCTATGAAAGCGATTGTACACCAACCTTTCGGATCGATCACCATTCTCGTGATGATCCTACGGTCAGTAGTAGTTTATGAGTTAATTATGAAAATTCATGTCTTAAATTTTCAACTCTTGAAAATATGAATTATCATTACCATTAACTCAAAAGATATATCACAAATACTTTTAAATATACACTATGATAGAAAGAAATCCTTTTATTAATTTATAATCAAAATTATAAAATTATTCTTAGAAGTGTATTACAAATGTCAATCAATTTGGCTTCTAGGGCACACATCTAGCAAACTTCCACTTGACCTAAAGCCAATTGACTACAAATCTAAATCCCATCTTCTCAAGATGGGCTTCAATCTTCTACTAATCTAAAGGCTTCATTAGTGGATCTACCATGTTATCCATGGAGTCGACACTCTTGACCGCGACGTAATCCTTCTCGAGGTAATCGTGGATGAGATGGAATAATCGCTCAATGTGCTTCGATTATTGATGAGATCTTGGCTTCTTAGCTAAAGCTATGGCACCATTATTATCACAGTATAGAGGGATGGCATCCGATGGCATCACTCCAAGCTCTATGACAAACTTCTTATACTAGAATGCCTTCTTTGTAGCTTTCGAACCAGCGATGTACTCTACTTTCTTGGTGGAATCTACAATCATAGTTTGCTTGAAACTTTTCCAGCTAACAGCACCACCATTGTACACAAACAGACTGCCAGATATCAGCTTTCGATCATCTATATTAGACATAAAATTTGAGTCTGTATATCCCTGGACCTAAAGTTCTCTATTACCAAAGACCAAGAACATATTCTTAGTCTTTCTCAAGTAAGGATATACTTCATAGAAGTCCAGTGCTCTTCACCTGAATTCGATTGATACCTACTTGTGACACTCATAGCATGGGTTATATCAGGTCGTGTACATAGCATGTCATACATGAGGCTTCTTATTGCAGAAGCATAAGGAGTCTTGCTCAAGCATTCAATCTCCTTTGGTGTGCTAGGGCACATCTTCTTGGAGAGATAAATACCATGTCTGAAGAGTACTAATCAGAGATGCTTGCTTAAGTCAATAGATAGATCTTTGCAGCTTGTAGACCTTATGATCATCATCACTAGTTGTAAAATCTAGAGATTGTTCTATATAGATATCTTCCTCAAGATATCCATTTAAGAATATCATTTTCATGTCCATCTACCATATTTCGTATTCTAAATAGATTATAATAGCAAATAGTGTGCAAATGGATTTAAGCATGGCTACGGGCGAGAAGGTATCTTGATAGCCAATGCCTTTGCACTGAATATACCCTTTTGTCACTAACATAGTCTTGAATGTCTCCACATTTCCATCTATACCTATCTTTTTCTTGTAGATCCATTTACACCCAATAGATACTATACCTTTAGATGGATCTACCAAGGTCTAGACTTTGTTCGATCACATTGAGTCGATCTCTGACTTCATTATCTCTAACCATTTCTCGAAGTCGATATCTGATATCATCTCATCATAGGTTTTGGGATCATCACAATGATCTTCATTTTTCGTGAGAAATATTTTCTCTATATCATTTGAAATAATGCCTAAGTATCTTTTAGAAGGATGAAAAATCCTATTTGTTCTATGAGGTAGAGGAGGTTGTGATTAGATTGGCTCAATCTGATTAGGTTCCATAGATTCCTTAGCTCGTTGCTCTTGGGAGACTTTCTTCTTTGGCTTTATCTATCTTTCGATGCCACCATCTAGGATAAACTATTTTTCAAGGAAGATGGCATGTCGACTCACAATCACGTTATGATCTTCCAAAACATAGAAATAATATCCTAACGACTTTATAGGATATCCTATAAAACGAGCTCTAAAGGACCTAGTTACTAACTTGTCCACCTACTATCTCTTGACATGAGCCAAACAATCCCAAATTCTGAGATGACTCAGACTTGGTTTCTTACCTACCATATCTCATACGATGTGGTAGGAATAGTTTTAGAGAAAATTCTATTCAGTAAGTAAATTATAGTCATTAGACTATGTTCCCAAAGAAAATTAAGGAGGTTCATGAAGCTCATCATAGATCGGACCATATCTAATAGGGTCCAGTTCCTCCATTCTGAAACCCCGTTGAGTTGAGGCATTCCAGGTGGAGCCCATTGAGAGACTATGCCATTTTTCTTAAGATAGTTTAGGAATTTTTGACTAAGGTATTTACCTCCTCGATTTGATCAAAGAATCTTAATAGATTTTCTACTTTACTTTTCTACTTCATGTCTGAATTTCTTGAATATTTCAAAGGCTTCAGACTTGTGTTGCATCAAATATACATATCTATATCGAGATAGATTATCGATAAAGGTGATGAAGTAGATATAATTGCCTCTGGTCGATGCATCAAATGGGCTATACACATCTATGTGTACTAGGGTAAGAAGGTCTGCGATCCTTTTCCCATGTCCTACAAAAGGAAGTTTGATCATTTTGTCATGAAAGCATGATTCACAAATTGGATATGACTCGAAAGTCAACGGACTTAATAGCCTGGATTTCTTCAATTTGTTAACCCTATCTTCCACTATATGACCTAGCCTAAGGTGCCATAAATACTTATCATTTAGACTATCCCTAGGTCGCTTTAGTCCTATGATATTCATGTTTTGCTTGATATTTAAGATAGATACATCAACATACAACTGATAGAGACCATTAATTAAGAATCCACTTATAATTTTATTTCTTTCAAAAAGAATAGTATAGTGGTTCTTAAGAAAGTTAATAACATAACCTTCATGTGCTAGACAAGAAACAGAAATCAAATTCTTGCTTGCAGCAGGTACAAAATAACAGTCCTTAAGAATCAAATCTAAACTAGATGGTAGTCAAAGAGGATAGATTTTCATGGCCACAGCAGCATCTCTAGCTCCATTTTCAATGCACAGGATCATCTTAGCATCCCTTAGCCTCCTGCTCTCCTTAAGACCCTGCATGAAAGTGCACAAATGAGCACTAGATCTAGAGTCAAGCACCCAACTGGATGTAGAAGAAATCATTAAGTTTGATTCAATCACAAGCATACCTCTAGAAGGACCTGCCTTCTTCTTATTCTTTAGAATGGCTAGGTATAAAGGGCAGTTACACTTCTAATGACCGTTAGAATTATAATGGAAATACTTTTCTTTGTCAGCGGCCTTTTTCTTTAGCTCTTCTTTCTTCTTCTTCCCACCTTTCATCTTCTACTTCTTGGCGGTCTTCTTCTTCTTTCCAAAAGACTTTCTTTTGAAAGAAGTCCACTCCATAGCAACCACTGAGCCCTTTGAATCTTTCATAGAGAGCTCAATAGTAACTAGCATGTTCATAAGTTCAGTCATAGTATTTTGAAGTTTATGCATATGGTAGTTCATGATGAACTATCCATACACATCAGTCAAGGATTGTAAAATTATATCAATCTACAGGTCCTTGTCCAACTTGACATCGAGCTTCTCAAGCTCCTCTAAGTCCTTGATCATTATTAGACAATGATCTTGGACCAACTGCCCATCATGCATATGAGCCTTAAAAAATCTCTTAGTGACTTGATATTTGGCTGCATGGCTCTATTCACCAAACAACTCTTGTAGGTGAGCTAATATTTGATAGCTAGTCTTTATGTCTTCATATTAGTACTAGAGCTCATCAAACATCGAGCCCAACATGTAATACCTAGCTTTGTTATCTTCATCCGTCCACTTGTCCAGAGACGCTTTCTATTCAACGGATGGATGGACTGATAATGTGAGAGGATCATGTTCCAACACATAAGTCAACTTCTCAAAAACCAAAATAATTTTGAAATTTTGAAGCAAATCCTTATAGTTGATTTCGGTCAGTCTATGGGTGTCCAGGATACGAGCTAGTGGATTGAACGTAGATATTTTTTTGTAGAGAGTCAAAATTTTTAATTAAATTTTATAATTAGACTTAATTAATTTATTTAAAAATTTAATTTTTAAATAAATTTGGCTTTCACTATTTACTTAGATCCTTACACTCCCTTGGTAGAGATGTAAAAATCTCCATGATCAATGATTTCTAGTGGATGGTGCGGTCCCATCGACTGGCTCACCATCTGATAAGTACCATAAATTCACCAATTAAAGAACTAATTTATTAATTAATTCATATTAATTTTTAAGAATTAATGATCACTTTATATATATTTTTAATAAATTAATATTTTTATTAATTAAAAAAATAATAAAAATTAAAAAATAAAATTTTATAATTAATAGAAAGAGCTCATTTTTTTTATCATAATGAAATAAGTTTGAAGCAAATCGGAGCTAAAATGGATTAAATATAATTTTTTTAAAAAAAAATTGAAATAAAAAGGAAAAATGGCTCAGTCGGCTCTATAAGCCATGCCAAGCCATCAAAGCCGACTCAACCATAGAAGCTGTCAGCTGGTCCATGATCCAGATATAGATCGTCAGCTCAGCAACAATCGGCAATTCACGGAGCAACACGTGGTAGACCTAGACCGTTAAAGGGTTTACAAAAAATCTATCACGGCTCATAGGACATTTTCCTCTTTTCACTTGGTAATAGGAGGCATTGATTCATTGCGGTCTACAGTGCGGTTGGTCCATGCGGTCTATGAAAATAGTAAAGGTGCGATCGGATGGATTTGGTTGATTGCGGTCAGGATCAGATGGTGGAGAAAATTTTCTACTTTGATTCAGCTTTAGACTTCATATGGATCACCAACGGACGATAGTGCTCACATCTGACTCAGATCCAATGGTCCAGAATGCTCCTGGTGGTGTTCAAGACTCTCAACGCACGATCAGCAATCAGATTGTCTTCATCAACGTGCGATCAATGGCTAGAATCTAATCCAACCTAATCTGGATCGATACACATCCAATTTTGATAATTTTTGGTCTGTTGGATTCCTATTGAATGGCTAGATTTCACCAGACTTCACCAAATTTATCTTAAAGCTATTTTAATCTAAATTTTACTCAGATTTCTTCCTATTTTAATGATTAAAAAGGCTCTTTGTCCCACATTGCCTAGAAGAAAACTCTCTAGCCCTCCTAGCTCTATAAATTGAAGCCCAGACCTTCATAATTCATTATCTTTCGTCAAGGTGAAGCTTTGGTATAGGATAAAGCTATGTTCTGGATCAAAGACTGCTTCAAAGCAATGGGTGTCAAGAAGAAGAGCTGGACTTCTGCACCATCTTTCTGCCAACGTCGATCTAAGATTAGAGATTAGCCTATTTTAATTTTTTTTTTAAAATTTTATGCATTCAAATTATGAACTTTTTAATTAATGCAGTACTTTTTTTTATTCTCTTTAATTTCATACTCTTTATTTTTATTATAATTTAATTTTTACAATTTAATTATTGCTCTTTATTTTACTGCAAGTAGATATTAAGATCTAACTAGTAGATCTTAGTGAAGGAAAATCCTGATTTTTCGGTCCAGGTTCGTTCAGATCTGATCAGATCAAGAGATATATTTCAAAAAAAATTTTCTTTGATCTGCATCAAATTTGAAATATTTTGGATCTAATTCTTATTATTTTAATAAATAAAATAAAATAAAAATAAATTAAAACAAATTTAATTTATCTGATTTGGGTAATCCAATTATCTGTTGATGATCCTGTATGCAGCGGAAGGTTCTGGATCTAGCCACGCAAGCGCCTGGCCTCTACCGGTATCCACTCGGGCTTGGATCTGGAGATCCTCTTCTTCTCTATCACATCCTCCAAAAATCAGATCTGGATCTGATCTGGAGGATCTTCAAAACTCCTTTTGAAGATCAGCAGTCGTCCTTTTGCAGCAGCGCAGCCTTCTTGCTTTTGATCGCCTTTCTTTGATCTGAATCGCACCAACCAAAAATCCAAAACTCCTTTTGGACGTGGAGAGGAGAGGGAGAAGGTGGTTTGGCATGGAGGAAGGAGGGGAGAGGCAGCCTTGGGGCATGGGAATTGTGATTCTTTCAATCACTTCAATCACAATCTGGGTTGGGCGCAGGGTCTTATTTATAGACTAAGCTGTGATCCAACTCCTCTTCTTCCCAACCAATCACAACCCTTTGTGAAATCAGATCTAAATCTGATTGGTGGGAATAGAGTCCCCTGGATTCCTCCTTAGAGGGCGCCTAAGACCAGTCAAAGTTGGTTCTTAGGAGAACTCTAATTGGAATCCAAAAAGGAGATGGAGTCCTTGTCCAACAAGGACTCCTAGGCGCCTCCAACTTGGGCACACGCCTAGGGTGGCGTGCGCCCTTCTCCTTGCCAGGTTCTGGCAGGGGGACAGGCCCCCACCAGCTCTCCAATAGGTGCATGACATGTGGTCAAAAGTCAAAGTGTCAATGGTCAACATTTGACCAGTCAAAGGTAGACTTTTGACCAAAGTCAAAGAACAAGAAATGGCAGGTGACCAAAAATGGCAGGTAATGTCTTACAAAATAAGACAACCTTTTCTGACTTGGACAACCTCCAGTCAGACCATATGAAGGCCTCTGATTGAGCACAAACTCCTTTGGCTCAGTCAGGACAACTTATTTATGATAGTAAAAGAAGAACGTTAGGTTCAATCGAGTGCTAGCACGATTTCCTTGAACCTAATTGAATCTCATTCAGATCAATTGAACTAGATCAGTTCAATTGATGATCACCAGATTCAAACCCTTGTTTGTGTGACCCAGTTAGGTTCAGTTCTGTATGGTAATGGGATATGTCATGATCTCTATCATCGACATCATCGAAACTCCTTTCGATGGATCAGAACTCTTCTGATTCGAACAGCTAGAATGATCGATCATCTAAATCATTCTAATTGCTCCCAAAATCCACCAGTGACACCTAGCAGTATATGGTGGCAACCCATCAGAGCTGAATGCGAACCTCTTGGTGCAGCTACCTGTGTGATTAAGTTCTTCTATCTTGAGCCCCGATCAGATTAGGGTTAAGGTGAACTCGTCAAACCCTAGTCTCTGTCATATGATGTAATCATTCGATTCGAGTCCAATGTGAAAATCTAAATAGAAACTCTTTCTATTATTTCACTCTGCCATGGCCATGGGCTTCTGGACTTGATTCTCATGATCATCATAGGGCTGCTCCTCTACCACCGAGGTAGATAGATTCCATCTTGATGCAATCCAGTTCCTACAATGAACATGCTATAGCCAACATACACCTCAGGGTTCCATATGGCTAGGAGACCGAGTAATGGTGTAGTCAAACTATAACACCCTCAAGGTGAACTGCCGATGCATCCTCAGGTCAAAGAACCAGACACACTACTGCAGCATCGAGTCAGTCATTGACGAGAAGGTAGACTCCCTAATGACTACTCGAGGTGGTCACGCTCAGTGCCCTCGTTCTCTAACGAGTACCTGTACTCTCGCTCCGGTGTCTCCACACCGTAGACTCAAGACTCATCTACTAAAGAGAAGCGATTGTACACCAACCTTCCGGATCAATCACCATCCTCGTGATGATCCTATGGTCGGGAGCATTTTATGAGTTAATAATGATTATTCATGTCTTAAATTTTCAACTCTTGAAAATATGAATTATCATTACCATTAACTCAAAGGATGTATCACAGACACTAAATACACATATGTGATAGAAAATAACCCATTTTATTGATATTAGTCAAAATTATAATTTTGCCCCTAGAAGTGTATTACAAGTGTCAGCCAATTCTGGCTTCTAGGGCACATATATCTAACAATCTCCCACTTGTCCTAAAGCCAATTGGCTACAAGTCTAAGTCCCATCTTCTCAAGGTGGGCTTCGATCTTCTGCTGGCCCAACGGCTTTGTAAGTGGGTCTGCCACATTATCTGTGGAGTTGACTCTCTTGACCTCGACGTAACCCTTCTCGAGGTAATCGCGGATGAGGTGGTATCGCCGCTCAATGTGCTTGGATTTCTGGTGAGACCTCGGCTCCTTAGCAAGGGCTATGGCGCCATTGTTGTCGCAGTATAGAGGAATGGCATCTGATGGCATTACTCCAATTTCTGCAGCAAACTTCTTGTACCAGAATGCTTCCTTCGCAGCCTCTGATGCAGCGATATATTCTGCTTCCATGGTGGAATCTGCTATCACAGTTTGCTTGGAACTCTTCCAGCTGACAGCACCACCATTGCACACAAACAGACTCCCAGATGTCGACTTTCGATCATCTATATCGGACATGAAATCCGAGTCTGTGTATCCCTGGACTTGGAGTTCTCCATTACCAAAGACCAACATCATATCCTTAGTTCTTCTCAAGTACTTAAGGATACATTTCACAGAAGTCCAGTGTTCTTCACCTGGATTTGACTGATATCTGCTTGTGACACTCACAGCATGGGCTATATCAGGTCGTGTACATAGCATGGCATACATGAGGCTCCCTATTGCAGAAGCATAAGGGATCTTGCTCATGCGTTCTATTTCCTCAGGTGTGCTAGGGCACATCTTCTTGGAAAGATGAATACCATGTCTGAAGGGTATTAATCCCCTCTTAGAGTTTTCCATACTAAACCTCTTTAGTACTTTCCTCTATGTACATCTTCTGTGAAAGTCCTAGCATCCTATTCGGTCTATCCCTATAGACCTTAATTCCTAGAATAAAGGATGCTTCACCTAGGTCTTTCATGGAGAATTCCTTGGACAACCATATTTGACTGATGTCAACATGGGAATATCATTCCCAATAAGGAGGATGTCATCCACGTACAATACGAGGAAGACAACAGCGCTCCCACTGACCTTTTTGAAAACACATGGTTCCTCTTCATTTTTGATGAAACCAAACTTTTTGATCACATCATTGAAACGAGTGTTCCAGCTCCGAGATGCTTGCTTAAGTCCATATATGGACCTTTGCAGCTTGCAAACCTTGTGATCAGTATCACTGGATGTGAAACCTAGCGGCTGTTCCATATAGATATCTTCCTCAAGATATCCATTTAAGAATGCCGTTTTCACGTCCATTTGCCATATTTCATAATCGAAATAGGCTGCAACGGCAAGCAATGTGCGGATGGATTTTAGCATAGCCACTGGGGAAAAGGTATCCTGATAGTCAATGCCTTCGCGTTGACTATAACCTTTTGCCACTAGTCTAGCCTTGAATGTCTCCACATTCCCATCTGCACCAATCTTTCTCTTGAAGATCCATTTACCCAATAGGTACTATACCTTCTGGTGGATCTACCAAGGTCCAGACTTGGTTTGAGTGCATCGAGTCAATTTCTGACTGCATTGCCTCTAGCCATTTCTCGGAGTCGATATCTGATATCGCCTCGTTGTAGGTTTTGGGATCATCACCATGAGCACCATTACCTACGAGGAACATTTTCCTCTACTTCCTCTGAAATAATACCTAAGTATCTTTCAGGGGGATGGAAAACTCTTTCCGATCTACGAGGTGGAGGAGGTAGTGTTCTTATTGGCTCAACCTGATTTGGTTCCAATTGGTCCTTAGCTCGTTGTACTTGTGAGACTTTCTCATCAAGCTTAATCTGCTTTCCAATGCCGCTATCTTGAATAAACTATTTTTCAAGAAAGATGGCATGTCGACTCACAATCACATTGTGGTCTTCTGGAATGTAGAAATAGTATCCTAATGACTCTTTAGGATATCCTATGAATCGAGCTCTAAAGGACCTAAACTCTAACTTGTCCGCTTGTTGTCTTTTGACATGAGCCGGACAACCCCAAATTCTGAGATGACTCAGACTTGGTTTCTTACCGTGCCATATCTCATACGGTGTGGTAGGAACGGTTTTAGAGGGAACCCTATTCAGTAGATAAATTGAAGTTAACAATGAGTGTCCCCAAAGAAAATCAGGGAGGTCTGTGAAGCTCATCATGGATCGAACCATATCCAATAGAGTCCGATTTCTCCATTCTGAAACCCCGTTGAGTTGAGGTGTTCCTGGTGGAGTCCATTGAGAGACTATGCCATTTTTCCTTAAGATAGTCTAGGAATTCCGGCTAAGGTATTCACCTCCTCGATCTGATCGAAGAACCTTAATGGGTTTTCCAGTTTGTTTTTCTACTTCATGTCTGAATTCTTTGAACTTTTCAAAAGCTTCAGACTTGTGTCTCATAAGATACACATACCCATACCTAGACAGATCATCGGTAAAGGTAATGAAGTAGACAAAATTGCCTCTAGCCGGCACATCAAATGGGCCGCACACATCAGTATGTACTAGGGCAAGGAGATCTGTGGCCCTCTCCCCATGTCCAACAAAAGGGAGTTTAGTCATTTTGCCTTGAAGACAAGATTCACAAGTTGGATATGACTCGAAAGTCAATGGACTCAATAGCCCATTTTTCTCCAATTTGTTGATCCTATCTTCTGCTATATGACCTAATCTCAGGTGCCATAGATATCTATCGTTTGGACTATCCCTAGGTCGTTTGGCATTCACGTTTTGCTCGATAGTTAGAAACAGGTACATCAATATGTAGCTGATAAAGACCATTAATAAGGAAACCATTTGCAATTTTATTTCTTTCATAAAGAATGTTACAATGGTCCTTAAAGAAGGTAATCACATAGCCTTCTTGTGCTAAGCATGAAACAGAAATCAAATTCCTGCTAGCTGCAGGCACATAATAACAGTCTTTCAAAACTAAGTCTAAACCAGATGGTAATCGAAGAGGGTATGTTCCCACGGCTACTGCAGCAACTCTTGCTCCATTACCGATGCGTAGGATCATGTCTCCATCCCTCAGCCTCCTGCTATCCTCAAGACCCTGCATAGAAGTGCACAGATGAGCACTAGAACCAGAGTCAAGCACCCAACTGGATGCAGAAGAAACCGTAAGGTTAGACTCAATAACGAGCATACCTCCAGAAGGACCTTCCTTCTTGTTCTTCAGGGTGGCCAGGTAAGTAGGGCAGTTCCGCTTCCAATGGCCGTCGCTGTTGCAATGGAAACACTTTCCTTTGACCATCGGCCTTTTTCTTCGGCTTCTGCCTTCTTCTTCTTTGATCCTTCCACCTTTTGCTTTTTCACAGACTTCTTTTTCTTTCCATAAGACTTTCTTTTGGAAGAAGTCCGTTCCATAGCAAGAACTGAGCCTTTAGAACCTTTCATAGAAAGCTCAGCGGTAACCAGCATATTCATTAATTCGGCCAAGGAATTTTGAAGTTTATGCATGTGGTAATTCATGATGAATTGCCCATATGCATCAGTCAAGGATTGCAGAATAATATCGTTCTGCAGATCCAAGTCCAACTTCACACCGAGCTTCTCAAGCTCTTCCATGTCCTTGATCATTGTCAGACAGTGATCTTGGACTGACTGCCCATCACGCATCTTAGCCTTAAAAAGTCATTTCGTGACTTGATATTTGGCTGCGCGACTCTGTTCACCAAACATCTCCTGCAGGTGAGCCAACATTTGGCGAGCAGTCCCGATATCTTCATGTTGGCGCTGGAGCTCATCAGACATCGAGCCCAACATGTAATATCTGGCCTTATTATCTTCGTCTAATCCATTTTTCCAGAGACGCTCTCTGTTCAGTGGATGGACGGGCTGGTAAGGTGGGAGGGTCCTGGTCCAAAACATGGGTTAACTTCTCTGAACCCAAAACTAATTTTGTAGTTCCTGAGCCAATCTTTATAATTGGGTCCAGTCAGTCTATGTGTGTCTAGGATACGTGCCAATGGGTTGGACGCAGACATTTTCCTGTAGAGAGTCAAAGATTCTAGTTAGATACTGTAATTTTGACTTGACCAATTTGTTTAGGGATTTTATTTTTAAACAAATTAGCTCCCACTATTTTCTCGGATCCCTACACTCCCTCTGTAGAGATGCGAAAATCTCCATGATTAATGATTTCTAGTGGGTGGTGCGGTCTCACCAACTGACTCATCACCTCACCTAACAGTTATTGGTGATGGGTTAGCCAATGAGTGAACAACTCTTGTTCAATGATTCTCTAATCATGGTGCACCCAAACTTGGTCTCTAATTCATGAATCTCACCGTATCCGGAATATTGATCCACTCCTTAGTTAAGTCAGACCCACCATTTGCATAGACTGGGTTCCTAATTGAGTCTCTCACCGTATCCAAATATTGAGCCCAACTCATCCTCCAGCCCATAGCATCCAATGCCTAATAGACATGGTTGCATCTTCCCGGTGCAACTGAGCCACTGTATCCAGCCGAGAACAATCAACCCCGGGAAGGGCCCGCACATCTACAATGGTGGAAGACCTCAGACTTAATCTTTTCTTAGGGAGAATTGATTCAGGTCTCATTAAACTAGACTTGGCTTAGTCATAACAATTATGACTAACCTAGTGGCATGGGTTAGCTCGGATTATTGACCACCTCAGATCAGAACTGTGTCAACAGATATGGCCAGGTAAGTGAGACCGGTGGAAGGAATATGCCATTAACTCGTACAAGAACGCATTCAGGTCGAGTAGCTTCCAATTAAAAACCAGTCGGTCGTCTGTGCCAAACTTACCTTAGACACCAAATTGTTGAGTCAGAACCAATTGGGTTAGCCTACAATCCAGACTCTAACCTCTGAGCCTAATTAGGTCTTGCTTGATCGTGACTCGATCTTGACCCAGACTTAATCCTATTAGGCTGGTCAATTTAAGCATTGTTGATCCCATCTAACCAACTCTTGATTCGGTTTGATCAACCGCTTAGACCTAATTGAGCTACCCAAGCCCGAACCCAGTATTATGAATATGTCTTAGATCTGAAATTCTCAATTTTAGACCTAATTAATATTCCATAAACTTAATTCTTAATTAAGTAGGGTTCATAAACAAAATATGCACAATAAATCCTAGGGTTTCAGGATCTAGGATTTTGCAGAAAGTAAGTTTTGGGTTTCTGATTAAGGACGAACACGCAGCACCCCTACACATCATAAGAACACCCCATCGAATGGGAAGAGAGGGCCTTTAAACCCTTCTTCGTTCTTATGACCGGACGGCCAAGAGGAACGCCTTAATCAGGAACATGTAATACTACAAAACAGTTTTAGATCTATATCATATATCTCATATACAAATTTAGATCTAATCATGGCATATTTTGCATACATCTCATGTATCAAATCATGCATATTTTCAGATCTAAATTATCTCATAATAATCTAAAAAATTAGATTTAAATTGATCTAATCAAAATAAATTCTAATCTAGACAATTATGTAGAACTATTCTACAACTAGTCTAGACATGCATCAATCATATCTCATATGATATTTAAAATTAAATAATTTTTATTTGCTATTTTTTAGATGTTATTATAACACTTATAATATCAAAAAATAGTAAATAAGATAGATCTAAAATATGATTTAATCAGATTAAATCAAAACATGCAAGAACTATTCTATAGAACTATTCTATTCTAGAACTAGTCATGCATATCTTCATAATCTTAGATCCAAATCATTTAATTTTAATTTTTTCTGATTTCAGATCTGATCACATCTCATGTGACATCTAAAATCACTTTATTTTTTAATTAAAATAAATTTAAAATCAGATCTAAACAATTTTAGAACCATGGCTCTGATACCAGTTGAAGGGAAAATCCTGATTTCCCGGTCCAGGTTCGTTCAGATCTGATCAGATCAAGAGATATATTTCAAAAATTTTTCTCTTGATCTAATCAGATCTTGAAATATTTTAGATCTAATTCTTATTATTTTAATAAATAAAATAAAATAAGATAAATTAAATCAAATTTAATTTACCTGATTTGGGTAATCCTATTACCCGTTGATGATCCTGTTGCAGCGGAAGGTTCTGGATCTAGCCACGCAAGCGCCTGGCCTCTACCGGTATCCACTCAGGTTGGATCTGGAGATCCTCTTCTTCTCTATCACATCTCCAAAAATCAGATCTGGATCTGATCTGGAGGATCTTCAAAACTCCTTTTGAAGATCAGCAGTCGTCCTTTGCAGCAGCGCAGCCTTCTAGCTTTTGATCGCCTTTCTTTGATCTGAATCGCACCAACCAAAAATCCAAAACTCCTTTTGGACGTGGAGAGCAAGGGGAGAAGAGTGGTTTGGCATGGAGGAAGGAGGGGAGAGGCAGCCTTGGGGCATGGGAATTATGATTCTTTCAATCATTCCAATCACAATCTGAGTTGGGCGCAGGGTCTTATTTATAGACTACCTGTGATCCAACTCCTCTTCTTCCCAACCAATCACAACCCTTTGTGAAATCAGATCTAAATCTGATTGGTGGGAATAGAGTCCCCTGGATTCCTCCTTAGAGGGCGCCTAAGACCAGTCAAAGTTGGTTCTTAGGAGAACTCTAATTGGAATCCAAAAAGGAGATGGAGTCCTTGTCCAACAAGGACTCCTAGGCGCCTCCAACTTGGGCACACGCCTAGGGTGGCGTGCGCCCTCCTCCTTGCCAGGTTCTGGCAGGGGGACAGGCCCCCACCAGCTCTCCAATAGGTGCATGACATGTGGTCAAAAGTCAAAGTGTCAATGGTCAACATTTGACCAGTCAAAGGTAGACTTTTGACCAAAGTCAAAGAACAAGAAATGGCAGGTGACCAAAAATGGCAGGTAATGTCTTACAAAATAAGACAACCTTTTCTGACTTGGACAACCTCCAGTCAGACCATATGAAGGCCTCTGATTGAGCACAAACTCCTTTGGCTCAGTCAGGACAACTTATTTATGATAGCAAAAGAAGAACGTTAGGTTCAATCGAGTGCTAGCACGATTTCTTGAACCTAATTGAATCTCATTCAGATCAATTGAACTGATCAGTTCAATTGATGATCACCAGATTCAAACCCTTGTTTGTGTGACCCAGTTAGGTTCAGTTCTGTATGGTAATGGGATATGTCATGATCTCTATCATCGACATCATCGAAACTCCTTTCGATGGATCAGAACTCTTCTGATTCGAAAGCTCGATCATCTTCATTCTAATTGCAAGCAGCCAGCCTTCTTGCTTTTGATCGCAAGGGAAATCCTGATTTCCCGGTCCAGGTTCGTCCAGATCTGATTAGATCAAGAGATATATTTCAAAAATTTTCTCTTGATCTCAATCAGATCTTGATATGTTTCAGATCTGATTCTTATTATTTTAATAAATAAAATAAAATAAGATAAATTAAATCAAATTTAATTTACCTGATTTGGGTAATCCTATTACCCTGTAGATGATCCTGATTGCAGCGGAAGGTTCTGGATCTTAGCCACGCAAGCGCCTGGCCTCTACCGGTATCCACTCGGGTTGGATCTGGAGATCCTCTTCTTCTCTATCACACCTCCAAAAATCAGATCTGGATCTGATCTGGAGGATCTTCAAAACTCTTTTGAAGATCTGCAGTCGTCCTTTTGCAGCAGCGCAGCCTTCTTGCTTTTGATCGCCTTTCCTTGATCTGAATCGCACCAACCTAAATCCAAAACACCTTTTGGACGTGGAGAGCAAGGGGAGAAGAGACTATGGCATGGAGAAGGAGGGGAGAGGCAGCCTTGGGGCGTGGGAAATCTCTTTTCACTTAGAATTAGGGTTGGGCGCAGGGTCTTATTTATAGACCTCTTGTGATCCAACTCCTCTTCCTCTCAACCAATCACAACCCTTTGTGAAATCAGATCTAAATCTGATTGGTTGGAATAGAGACCCCTGGATTCCTCCTTAGAGGGCGCCTAGGACCAGTCAAACTGGATTCTTAGTAGAACTCTGATTGGAATCCAAAAGGGAGGTGGAGTCCTTGTCCAACAAGGACTCCTAGGCGCCTCCTACTTGGGCTCACGCCACCCTTGGCGTGCGCCCTTCTCCTTGCCAGGTTCTGGCAGGGGGACAGGCCCCCACCAGCTCTCCAATAGGTGCATGACATGTGGTCAAAAGTCAAAGGGTCAATGGTCAACGTTTGACCAGTCAAAGGTAGACTTTTGACCAAAGTCAAAGAACAAGAAATGGCAGGTGACCAAAAATGGCAGGTAATGTCTTACAAATAAGACAACCTATTCTGACTTGGACAACCTCCAGTCAGACCATATGAAGGCCTCTGATTGAGCACAAACTCCTTTGGCTCAGTCAGGACAACTTATTTATGATAGTAAAAGAAGAACGTTAGGTTCAATCGAGTGCTAGCACGATTTCCTTGAACCTAATTGAATCTCATTCAGATCAATTGAACTAGATCAGTTCAATTGATGATCACCAGATTCAAACCCTTGTTTGTGTGACCCAGTTAGGTTCAGTTCTGTATGGTAATGGGATATGTCATGATCTCTATCATAGACATCATCGAAACTCCTTTCGATGGATCAGAACTCTTCTGATTCGAACAGCTAGAATGATCGATCATCTAAATCATTCTAATTGCTCCCAAAATCCACCAGTGACACCTAGCAGTATATGGTGGCAACCCATCAGAGCTGAATGCGAACCTCTTGGTGCAGCTACCTGTGTGATTAAGTTCTTCTATCTTGAGCCCCGATCAGATTAGGGTTAAGGTGAACTCGTCAAACCCTAGTCTCTGTCATATGATGTAATCATTCGATTCGAGTCCAATGTGAAAATCTAAATAGAAACTCTTTCTATTATTTCACTCTGCCATGGCCATGGATTTCTGGACTTGATTCTCATGATCATCATAGGGCTACTCCTCTACCACCGAGGTAGATAGATCCCATCTTGATGCAATCCAGTTCCTACAATGAACATGCTATAGCCAACATACACCTCAGGGTTCCATATGGCTAGGAGACCGAGTAATGGTGTAGTCAAACTATAACACCCTCAAGGTGAACTGCCGATGCATCTCAGGTCAAAGAACCAGACACACTACTGCAGCATCGAGTCAGTCATTGACGAGAAGGTAGACTTCCTAATGACTACTCGAGGTGGTCACGCTCAGTGCCCTCGTTCTCTAACGAGTACCTGTACTCTCGCTCCGGTGTCTCCACACCGTAGACTCAAGACTCATCTACTAAAGAGAAGCGATCGTACACCAACCTTCCGGATCAATCACCATCCTCGTGATGATCCTATGGTCGGGAGCTGTTTATGAGTTAATAATGATTATTCATGTCTTAAATTTTCAACTCTTGAAAATATGAATTATCATTACCATTAACTCAAAGGATGTATCACAGACACTAAATACACATGTGTGATAGAAAATAACCCATTTCATTAATTATAGTCAAAATTATAATTTTGCCCCTAGAAGTGTATTACAAGTGTCAGCCAATTCTGGCTTCTAGGGCACATATATCTAACAATCTCCCACTTGTCCTAAAGCCAATTGGCTACAAGTCTAAGTCCCATCTTCTCAAGGTGGGCTTCGATCTTCTGTTGGCCCAACGGCTTTGTAAGTGGGTCTGCCACATTATCTGCGGAGTTGACTCTCTTGACCTCAACGTAACCTTTCTTAAGGTAATCGCGGATGAGATGGACGGTGAGACCTCGGCTCCTTAGCAAGGGCTATGGCGCCATTGTTGTCGCAGTAAAGAGGAATGGCATCTGATGGCATTACTCCAATTTCTGCAGCAAACTTCTTGTACCAGAATGCTTCCTTTGCAGCCTCTGATGCAGCTATATATTCTGCTTCCATGGTGGAATCTGCTATCACAGTTTGCTTGGAACTCTTCCAGCTGACAGCTCCACCATTGCACACAAACAGACTTCCAGATGTCGACTTTCGATCATCTATATCGGACATGAAGTCCGAGTCTGTGTATCCCTGAACTTGGAGTTCTCCATTACCAAAGACCAACATCATATCCTTAGTTCTTCTCAAGTACTTAAGGATACATTTCACAGAAGTCCAGTGTTCTTCACCTGGATTTGACTGATATCTGCTTGTGACACTCACAGCATGGGCTATATCAGGTCGTGTACATAGCATGGCATACATGAGGCTCCCTATTGCAGAAGCATAAGGGATCTTGCTCATGCGTTCTATTTCCTCAGGTGTGCTGGGGCACATCTTCTTGGAAAGATGAATACCATGTCTGAAGGGTATTAATCCCCTCTTAGAGTTTTCCATACTAAACCTCTTTAGTACTTCCTCTATGTACATCTTCTGTGAAAGTCCTAGCATCCTATTCGGTCTATCCCTATAGACCTTAATTCCTAGAATAAAGGATGCTTCACCTAGGTCTTTCATGGAGAATTCCTTGGACAACCACATCTTGACTGATGTCAACATGGGAATATCATTCCCAATAAGGAGGATGTCATCCACGTACAATACGAGGAAGACAACAGCGCTCCCACTGACCCTTTTTGAAAACACATGGTTCCTCTTCATTTTTGATGAAACCAAACATTTTGATCACATCATTGAAATGAGTGTTCCAGCTCCGAGATGCTTGCTTAAGTCCATATATGGACCTTTGCAGCTTGCAAACCTTGTGATCAGTATCACTGGATGTGAAACCTAGCGGCTGTTCCATATAGATATCTTCCTCAAGATATCCATTTAAGAATGCCGTTTTCACGTCCATTTGCCATATTTTATAATCGAAATAGGCTGCAA
>QRFJ01002797.1:91638-134342 GCA_006176705.1 Cocos nucifera | reverse complement strand
CCATTCTGACTTGGACAACCTCCAGTCAGACCATATGAAGCCCTCTGATTGAGCACAAACTCCTTTGGCTCAGTTAGGAAACTTATTTATGATAGTAAAAGAAGAACGTTAGGTTCATCGAGTGCTAGCACGATTTCCTTGAACCTAATTGAATTCCATTCAGATCAATTGAACTAGATCAGTTCAATTGATTGACACCAGATTCAAACCTTGTTTGTGTGACCCAGTTAGGTTCAGTTCTGTATGGTAATGGGATATTCCATGATCTCTATCATAGACGTCATCGAACTTCTTTCGATGGATCAGAACTCTTCTGATTCGAATAGCTAGAATGATCGATCATCTAAATCATCTAATTGCTCCAAAATCCACCAGTGACACCTAACAGTATATGGTGGCAACCCATCAGAGCTGAATGTGAACCTCTTGGTGCAGCTACCTGTGTGATAAAGTTCTTCTATCTTGAGCCCGATCAGATTAGGGTTAAGGTGAACTCGTCAAACCCTAGTTCTGTATTTAGTAATCATTCGATCGAGTCCAATGTGAAAATCTAAATAGAACTCTTTCTATTATTTCACTCTACCATGGCCATGGATTTTTGGACTTGATTCTCATTGATCATCATAGGGTACTCCTCTACCACCGAGGGTAGATATAGATCCATCTTGATGCAATCCAGTTCCTACAATGAATCATGTCACAGCACACATACACCTCAGGTGTCCATATGGCTAGGAGACAGTAATGGTGTAGTCAAACTATAACACCCTTAGGTGAACTGCCGATGCATCTCAGGTCAAAGACCAGACACACTACTGGCGCATCGAGTCAGTCATTGACGAGAAGGTAGACTTCCTAATGACTACTCGAGGTGGTCATGCTCAGTGCCCTCGTTCTCTAACGAGTAACTGTATCTCGCTCCGGTGTCTCCACACCGTAGACTCAAGACTCATCTACTAAGGAGAAGGCGATCGTACACCAACCTTCCGGATCAATCACCATCCTCGTGCAGATCCTATGGTCGGGAGCTGTTTATGATTAATAATGATTATTTCGTCTTTAAATTTTAACTCTTGAAATTATGATTATCATTACCATTAACTCAAAGGATGTATCACAGACACTAATACACATGTGTGATAGAAAATCAACCCATTTTATTGATTATAGTCAAAATTATAATTTTGCCCCTAGAAGTGTATTACAAGTGTCAGCCAATTCTGGCTTCTAGGCCCATATATCTAACAATCTCCCACTTGTCTAAAGCCCAATTGGCTACAATCTAAGTCCCTCTTCTCAAGGTGGGCTTTGATCTTCTGCCGCTGCCAACGGCTTTGTAAGTGGGTCTGCCACATCTGTGGAGTTACTCTCTTGACCTCACGTAACCTTTCTCAAGGTAATGCGGATGAGATGATATCGCTGTTTGCTAGAAACTCTTCCAGCACAAACAGTCTGCCAGGAGTCGACTTTCGATCATCTATATCGGTCATGAAGTCCGAGTTTGTGTATCCCTGAACTTGGATTCTCCATTACCAAAGACCAACATCATATCCTTAGTTCTTCTCAAGTACTTAAAGGATACATTTCACAGAAGTCTAGTGTTCTTCACCTGGATTTGACTGATATCTCTTGTGAACACTCACAGCATGGCTATACAGTCGTGTACATAGCATGGCATCATGAGGCTCCCTATTGGCAGAAGCTAAGGGATCTTGGCTCATCTCGTTCTATTTCTCAGGTGTGCTGGGGCACATCTTTCTTTTGGAAAGATGAACCCATGTCTGAAGGGTATTAATCCCCTCTTAGAGTTTTCCATACTAAACCTCTTTAGTAATTCTTCTAGTACATCTTCTGTGAAAAGTCCTAGCATCCTATTCAGTCTATCCTTAGACCTTAATTCCTAGAAAAAGGATGCTTCACCTAGGTCTTCATGGAGAATTCCTTAGACAACCACATCTTGACTGTGTCAACATGGGAATGTCATTCCCAATAAGGAGGATGTCATCTACGTACAATACGAGGAAGACAACAGCGCTCCCTACTGATCCTTTTGAAAACACATGTGTTCTCTTCATTTTTGATGAAACAACTTTTTGATCACATTCATTTGAAACGAGTATCCAGCTCCGAGATGCTTGCTTAAGTCCATATATGGACCTTTGCAGCTTGCAAACCTTGTGATCGTATCACTGGATTTGAAACCTAAGCGGCTGTTCCATAATAGATATCTTCCTCAAGATATCATTTAGGAATGCTTTCACGTCATCCAGCCATATTCATAATCGAAATAGGCTGCAACAGCAAGCAATGTGCGGATGGTTTAGCATAGCTACCGGGGAAAGGTATCCCGATAGTCAATGCCTTGCGTTGACTATAACCTTTTGCCATCAATCTAGCTGAATGTCCACCATTCCCTCGCACCAATCTTTCTCTGAAAGATCCATTACACCCAATAGGTACTATACTTCTAGTGATACTACAAGGTCCCATACTTGGTTTAGTGCATCGAGTCGATTTCTGACTCATTGCCTCACCATTTCTCGAGTCGATATCTGAAATCACCAGGTCTTGTAGGTTTGGCATCACCATGAGCACCATACCTATGAGGAACATTTCCTCTACATCCTCTGAAATAATACCTAAGTATCTTCAGGGGGAACGGAAAACCTTTCCCGATCTACGAGGTGGAAGGAGGTAGTGTTCTTATTGCTCAACCTGATTTGGTTCCACTTGGTCCTAGCTCGTTCTGCTTGTGAGACTTTCTCATCAAGGCTTAATCTGTTCATATGCCACTATCTTGATAACTATTTTTCAAGAAAGATCCACACATTGTGTGTCTTTGGAATGTAGAAATAGTATCCATGACTCTTTAGGATATCCTACTGAATCGAGCTCTAAAGGAACCCTAACTAGTATGTTGTCTTTAGATAAGCCGACAACCCAAATTCTGAGATGACTCAGAGTTCTATACCGGACATATAACGGTGTGGTAGGAACGGTTTTAGAGGAAACCCTATTCAGTAATAGATTAAGTTAATAATGAATGTCCCCAAGGATATAGGGAGTCTCGTGAAGCTCATCATGGATCGAACCATATTCATAGAGTCGATTTCTCCGTTCTAAAATCCTGTTGAGTTGAGGTGTTCCTGGTGGAGTCCAGTTAGAGAACTATGCCATTTTTCTTAAGATAGTCTAGGATTACCAGAGGTATTCACCTCCTCGATCTGATCGAAGAACCTATGGGTTTTTAGTTTGTTTTTCTACTTCATGCTGAATTCTTTGAACTTTTCAAAAGTCTCAGACTTGTTCTCATAGATTACACGATACCATACCTAACAGATCATCGGTAAAGGTACAGATGACAAAATTGCCTTAGCCGGCACATCGAATGGAGCCGCACACATCAGCAGTAACGACTGGGCCAAGGAGATCTGTGGCCCTCTCCATGTCCCAAACAAAGGGAGTTTAGTCATTTTGCTTGAAAGACACGATTCATAAGTTGATATGACTCAAAAGTCAATGGACTCAATAGCCTATTTTTTTTTTCCCAATTATATACAATCTCATCGTTCTGCTTATACTATCTAGTGCATACGAATTCTTCGTTTGGAAACTACCATAGGCTATTCACGGTTTGCTCGATAGTTAAAATAGGATCAATATGCAACTATAAAACTTAACAAGGAACCATTTGCATTTTATTTCTTTCATAAGATTACATGGTCCTTAAGAGGTGACTACATACCTTCTGTGCTAAGCTGAAACAGAAATCAAATTTCCTGCTAAGCTGTACTAACAGTCATTAAAGCTAAGTCTAAACAACAGATGGTATCGCAGAGGGTATGTTCCCACGGCTACTGCAGCATACTCTTGCTCCATTACCGATGCGTGGATCATGTCTCCCATCCACCTCAGCTCCTGCTATCCTCAAAACCCTCATAGAATGACACAGCACTAGAACCAGAGTCAAGCACCCAACTGGATGCAGAAGAAACGTAACGGTTAGACCAATAGACATCCTCCAGAAGGACCTTCCTTCTTATTCTTAGGGATAGATAGGCAGTTCCGCTTCCAAATGGCCGTCGCTGTGCATGGAAACACTTTCCTTTGCCATTGGCCTTTTTCTTCGATTCTGCCTTTCTTCTTCTTGATCCTTCTACATATTTTTTTCACAATTTCTTTTCTTCTTCTAAGACTTTCTTTTGGAAGAAGTCCGTTCCATAGCAGACTAAGCCTTTGAATCTTTCTAGAAGCTCAGCGTGACCAGCATATTATCAAACTCGGCAAGGAATTTTGAAGTTTATGCATGTGATAATTCGATGAATTGCATATGCATCAGTCAAGGATTGCAGAAATAATAGTTCTGTAACCAACTCAAACACCGAGCTTCTTAGCTCTTCCATGTCCTTGATCATTGTCGACAGTGATCTTGGAACTGCTGCCATCAACGCATCCTTAGCCTTAAAAGTATTTTGTGACTTGTTGATATTTGCTGCGCGCTTCTGTTCACCAACTACCTGCAGGTGAGCCAACTTTGGCGAGCAAGTCCCGAATATTCTTATGTTGGCTGTGGGAGCTCCAATTCACCACATCGAAGCGTTGTCTTATTTGTAAGACATTACCTGCCATTTTTGGTCACCTGCCATTTCTTGTTCTTTGACTTTGGTCAAAAGTCTACCTTTGACTGGTCAAACGTTGACCATTGACCCTTTGACTTTTGACCACATGTCATGCACCTATTGGAGAGCTGGTGGGGGCTTGTCCCCCTGCCAGAACCTGGCAAGGAGAAGGGCGCACGCCAAGGGTGGCGTGAGCCCAAGTAGGAGGCGCCTAGGAGTCCTTGTTGGACAAGGACTCCACCTCCCTTTTGGATTCCAATCAGAGTTCTACTAAGAATCCAGTTTGACTGGTCTTAGGCACCCTCTAAGGAGGAATCCAGGGGTCTCTATTCCAACCAATCAGATTTAGATCTGATTTCACAAAGGGTTCTGATTGGTTGAGAGGAAGAGGAGTTGGATCACAAGAGGTCTATAAATAAGATCCTACGCCCAACCCTAATTCCAATGCTATTAGACACGCCCCAAGGCTGCCTCTCCCCTCCTTCTCCACACCATAGTCTCTTCTCCCCTTGCTCTCTACGTCCAAAAGGTGTTTTGGACTTTGGTTGGTGCGATTCAGATCAAGGAAAGGCGATCAAAAGCAAGAAGGCTGCGCTGCTGCAAAAGGACGACCGCAGATCTTCAAAAGAGTTTTGAAGATCCTCCAGATCAGATCCAGATCTAATTTTTGGAGGTGTGATAGAGAAGAAGAGGATCTCCAGATCCAACCTGAGTGGATACCGGTAGAGGCCAGGCGCTTGCGTGGCTAAGATCCAGAACCTTCCGCTGCAATCAGGATCATCTACAGGGTAATAGGATTATCCAAATCAGGTAAATTAAATTTGATTTAATTTATCTTATTTTATTTTATTTATTAAAATAATAATAATCAGATCTGAAACATATCAAGATCTGATTGAGATCAAGAAAAAAATTTTGAAATATATCTCTTGATCTAATCAGATCTGGACGAACCTGGACCGGGAAATCAGGATTTCCCTTCAAATACCTCATCATAGTTGATGCTTGCTTGTTGTTTGTATCCTTTGGCCATCAAACTTGCTTTGTGTTTTTCTACTTCTCCTTGAGCATTCTTCTTAATTTTGTGAACCCACCTCACACCAATGGGTTCATGTCCTTTAGGAAGATTGACATACTCCCATGTATCATTCTTTTCGATGGCTTTGATCTCCTTATCCATAGCTTTCCTCCATCTTTCATCCTCTTTTGCTTCTTCATAAGAAATAGTTTCTTGATTAGCAAGTAGAAAAATAAGATTAAGCTCATCCATTACCTGATAGAGCTCTTTAATGGATCTTGTCTTTTGCATTCTTGGAAAAACTTCCTTGGAGGGTGAATTTGTTGATGTTATAGGAGATGATGGTGGCGAGGTGATCTTCTCTTGCTCTTCTTCTTCTTCATGAATATACATTTCTTTATTTTCTTCCCAATTCCAAGCTCCTTCTTCATGGAACTCCACATCTTGGCTTATAATTAGCTTCTTGGTTGTTGGATCTAGAAGCATATAAGCTTTTGATCTTGCATCATAGCCAATAAAAGCATATTTGGCACTCTTATCATCAAACTTCATCCTCCTTTGATTTAATACATGCACATAGGCTAGACAGCTGAAGACTTTCAAGTGTGAAGCATTTGACATCCTACCACTCCATGCTTCTTGTGGAGTCATATCTTTCAAGCTCTTTGTTGGACATCTATTGAGTAAATAGATAGTGCAGTCCATGGCTTCTACCCAAAACTCCATAGGTGGACTTTTACTCTTCAACGTGCTATAGACCATATCAAGAATAGTCCAATTTTTTCTCTCCACCACGCAATTTTGTTGAGGTAAATATGGTGCCGTCAATAGCCACTAAATGCCATGCTCACCACAATAATTTTCAAAGGCTTAAGATGTGAATTCTCCTCTACGATCCGATCGAAGTGCCTTGATGTGATAGCCATTTTGATTTTCTACCATAATTTTGAACTTCTTGAAGACTTCAAATGTATCGAACTTCTCCTTCAGAAAATAAATCCATGTCTTCCTACTATAATCATCAATAAATGTTAGAAAATAATGATTACCTCCAAATGATGTTAAAGTGATCAGCTCATAAATGTTGGTGTGGATGAGCTCAAGAGGCTTCTTTGCATAGTATGATGCCTCTTTAGGGAAACTTCTTCTTGATTGTTTGTTAAAATCACATCCATCACAAAATTGGTTGGGAGAATCAATATGAGGCAAGCCTTCCATCATTTTCTTTGTAGAGAGTTGTTTGAGACCAACAAAATGAAGATGTTCATACCTCAAATGCCATAGCCATGAAAGATCTTTCACACAAGCATTTAAACATTTGGAAGAAACATACATGATATTCAATAAGAACATTCTATTGTTGGTCATTTGAACATGAGCAAGCAACTTATTATTTTGATTTCTCAAGAAAAGACTTCTATCTTTCATGTGTATAGTATAGCCTTTCTCCAAAAGTAGTCCCACACTTAAAATATTATTTGTCATATTCAGCACATAATAAATTGTTAGGATATCAACTCACTTTGATATCAATTGTTATGGAGTCTGGTCAAGACACCAACACCTTGGGACCTTTTCAATACCACTTGTATTGCACTCGATTTTGTATAGATACCACAAGAGAAAGAAAGAAGAATAAAAGATAAGAGATAGCACACAATCAAGTATATGGATTAGACCAAGGTCTACCTTCATAGGGAATGCAAACTTTACTATGAGAGATAAAAAAATAAATAAATATAAGAAAAACTTATCACTCAACTCTTCTACAAGAGTCTCTCAATAAGAAGTTCCAAAATTCTTATAAAAGCTCTCTGAAATCTCTCAAGAAGTCTCTCAGCACCTTCAGGATATCACCAGCTCCCCAATATAATAAATGGTTCATCAATCAGAGTTATATAGACTCCAAAAATACAAAAATAGTATTTCAATAGGAAACCCCATCCCAAACATATTTGAGATTACTTCTAGACCATTCGATCATGGCTGACTTACTATTGGGCCATTGGATCATGTAAAAATGCCTCTTGATGCTTGGATCGCACCTAAACCATCCGATCATGACCGCCTTGCCTCTAAGCCATTGGATCGCAACATGGTCCACCAGAATAGGGCATAGACTATGAGAAATGGGGGGAAACACCAAGTTGGTCCATGCCTATGCATGTGGACCATGCAACAAGCCTAGGCATCTATTGGGCCTGCATGTGCCTGCGCGGCTTGTGCCAACCTTCACCCGTGTGGCCTGCACGCGCTCGCATGCACCTAGGCTAGGGCACTTGTGCAGCCTACGTGCATTCGCATGTGTGCTTGCATGCCTGGGCTGGTCCAACGCATAGCTAAACTAGTGCCATCATGTGCTACCAGCCTAGCCTGTGCCGCCACTGGCCTGCACCAGCCTATGGTCCCCCTCTGGCTACCCATGGACCGTGCCACTTCTTCCTCACACATATCTTCATTGTCTGGATTTTGTTTGGGCTATTCTTGAGCTTGTTGAACTTCATTCATCATCTTGAACCTCGTTCTAAGCTTATTATGGATTGAATCTTGAAATATTTTTCTCAACAATCTCCACCTCGACTCGATGTTTGGCTCCACTTGTCTATAAGAGCCTGTGATCCATCTCGCCTCCATGCCCTAGGGCATGCCTGCCATCTCATGGATGGACAAACGTGAAAGTCGAGTAAGGCCACTCGATACCACCTCTATCAATGGTTGTGATCCTCCTTATTGTCGTCCACAACGTCCCAGGCATTACCTAGCTCTAATACCAGATGTAGACCCATGATATCGCTCGAACGTCAATCATCCTTGATATCACAAGCACCGATACCATGTTGCAGAAACTCCTGATCTTTAGCACGGATCTGAAAAAATCTATGACATTCTCTATGGGCAGCAAACCACCGATCCTCCACATGGATCTATGATGGGGCACCTCCCTCCTTGGGCTTGAGGGAGACATCCCCCCTTCTCTAGTGCTTCTTCAAGAACCCCTAGGATGGCAACTCTAGAGAGAAGAGAAGAAAAGAGTTGAGAGAGAAAAGATCTGTATTGATTCCAACCTTTAAAAATCCTAATACAACCTATGTATTTATACATAGCCATTAAGACCAACCAAAAAACTCCCCTGGCTAACCCAATACATGAAAGCACTCATCAAACCCATATACACCCATGTCTCCCATGCTCTCATCCTCTGAATTTAGACTCGACCCATATATGAGTTAGCCCCCTTAAGACCGCTCAAACCATGCCTTAAGACCCCTAGGATCAACCCAGACCGTAGTCCAAAATAGACCCTCACGTAGCTCTGCCCGCGCACTGAGCCGGCTCAGTCTCAGCATTGAGCCAGCTAAGTTCCACTGAGTTAGCTCGGTCTGAAACTGAGCCAGCCCAGTTCTGTGCCATGCTAGCAGTCCCAAACATGCAGCTCTCTATTTTGCCTATGCACTAAGACTTAGCTGACTGATAAGCATCATAAATTCATCAATAAAAATATTAATTTATTAATTAATTTATATTAATTTTTAAGAATTATTAATCAATTTATATATAATTTTTGAAAAATTCATATTTTTATTAATTAAAAAATTAATTAAAAATAATAAAAAAATAATAAAAATTAAAAAATAAAATTTTATTATCAATAGAAAGAGCTCATTTTTCTAATCACAACAAAATAAATTTCAAAAAAAATGGAGCTAAAATGGAAAAGATATGAATTTTTAAAAATATAAAATAAATAAAAATTAAATAAAAAAAGAAAACAGCTCAGCCGGCTTCGCAAGCCGAGCCACCAAGCCAAGCCAAGCCATCAAAGCCAACTCAGCCATTGAAGCCATCAGCCGGTCTACGATCCAGGCGTGGACCGCCAGCTCAGCAAAATCCGGCGAATCAGAGCCTGCCACGTGGTGGACCTAGACCCTTAAAGGGTCTACAGAAATTTATCGCAGCTCACAGGGCAATCTGGTCATTTCACTCGGTGACAGAAGCATTGATTGGTTGTGGTGTGCGGTGCGGCCGGTCTACGTGGTCCATGGGAACAGTAATTGCGCGATCGGACGGGTGCGGTTGATTGCGGTTAAGATCGGACGGTCAGCATTTTTTTCGATTGCCAATTTCACTCGAATAACCATCGGACGGCAACGCCTGATTCCAGCTTCGATCCGACGGTCCAGAATGCTCTCGGCGGTGATCAGGACTCCTGAAGCATGATTTACGGCTAGATTTCCTCGATGAACCACGATCGGATGGCTAGAATTTAATCCGACCCGATCTGAGTTGATCTGCATCCGATTTTGATGATTTTTGGACCGTTGGATTCCTATTGAACGGCTAGATTTTATCAGATTTATCAGAGTCATATCAAAGCTATTTTGATCCAAATTTTATCCAAATTTATTTGTATTTTGATGATTACAAAGGCATTAGTCCCATATTGCCTTTAGAAAAAAATATCCAGCCCTCCTAGCTCTATAAAAAGGACCCCAGGCCATCAAAAATTAACATCTCCGATCAAGGTGAAGCTTTGGTATAGGGCGAAGCCAGGCTATGGGTTAAAGGCTGCTTCGAAGCAACGGGTGTCGAGAAGAAGAGCCAAGCTTCTACACCATCTTTCTGCCAATGCCGATCCAAGATCAGAGATCAGGCTCTTTTATTTTATTTTATTTTTTAAAATTCTATGTATTTAAATTTTGAAATTTTAATTAATAAAAATTTTATTTTTTTGCACTTTAATTTCTTGCTTTTTATTTTTATTGCAATTTAATTTCTGCACTTTAAATTATTGCTTTGCAAGTAGATGCTAAGATCTAACTAATAGATCTTAGTACCAAATTTAAATTTCTGCATCTTTTAATTTTTATTTTCAATTTTCCGACTTCACTTTTGATCCCAAAACTCTTTTTTTTTTCTTTTTTTTTTTCCTTTTAAAAATCAAAGATTTCAAATCTAAAAATACTACCTTCCCTGTGGATTCGACCCGACTCACCGCTATCTACGCAATTTTAATGATTTTAAGAAGTCGGATTAAACTGATAAACACGGTGTCTTAACGACAACATCGTGTTCCTATCACTGACCAAGTTTTGGACTGAGCCAACTAACCTGCAGAAAATCTTCTTTCTACAATCTTAATTCTCTAACTTTGGTTCCTTACTTTATCTTATGTTCTAGGTCTTCGAAGCACCAACCAAGCCCCTAGAATCTCCGAAGCCAACACCCTGACTCCTCCTGTGGCCTCCTAAGGCTTGGGAGCACCATAAATCCTCACAATCTTCATCTTGATGCTCCTAAGCCTTGGCAAACCCCTTGGTAATGCCCTCCTACATGATCCCACTATCCCTGCACACTTGACAGTACCTATGCAAACATCGCCTCGGCCAATCCCCTTCAGCTGTGCATACCCTTGAGGTCTTTAGGATGACCGCCTCCATCACTGAAGACCTGTGCTTGCTTCCTGGCACCATCCTAAAATTATAGGATCCCTTCTGCTTAGCAGCTGCATCACTTTTTCTAGACTTTCCTAGAGAACCTACAGCATTTCTACATCAACATATGCTATACCACCTAACACGATCTCCTTAGAGCTATGCCTATCCACCTACACACATCGCTCCATCTGAAACTATGCATCACCGATGCTGACCCTCAGCTCTGAACTCATGCCAAATTTTTTCTCCACTTATGAAGCCACCTCTTCGGAGCTCCACTTATATCCGAAGTCCACCTGATGCCGTAGAAGCTGACTCTATGATCGAGTCCCTCGAGGCCAACCATCCAATACTACACTGTTGGGTCTATCGCTATACCTCAAACACCATAACTGCCCCTTCGAACCCTCCACACTCTGTGGCCCTCTTCGAAGCTATCTCGGATACCTCCCCAACCGGCAAGCATCTCCAAAACCCAAGAGCTCATCCAACTCTTTTGAATCCAGCGACTGAATCCTAGAAAATTTCACCCTAGTCCTTCTCTTCTATCCTTACACCAACCATTGCTTCAGTTGTGCCAGGAGAACCATCCTCCATCTGATCCATGACTCTTTTTGATGCTCCTATAGAAGAAACCTAATCCATGATACTTCCGATTGCTAGAGACCTCTTGGTGCTTTCTGAGACCCTCTAGCTCTTCTTGAGACCTGCACTTGGTCTTTTTGAGATACCACTGACACTCTCTATTGAGATACACTCCTCGACTGCTATACCACCAAGCCTTTCTCAGTCTTGTGCCTCTAGGAAAGCACTATTGCAACACTCCAACGCTCCCTGACTCATCTCTATGCCGCTCTACAACCATCTAGCTCTAACCTGCTGGACCTTCATGGATCAACCATCTCCATCACTCCCAAGGCTCCATAAATCCATGCTCTGATCGAACCACTAAATACATTTTCGACTACTTTCCTACCTTCCTAACACCGAAGGATGTATAATCGCTTCTTCAGCATTTCTTCGACCATTACCCCTTGGGAAACCTCTCTTAACCAGTCCTATATTGTCCATCTTCCTAGAGAACCCCGATGCTCTCTGTTGAGATACCTTTCTCGACTGCTGCATCGTCAAGCCTCTCTTAGTCCTACATCTTCAAAAAAGCGCTATTGTAGTACTCCAGCGCTCTCTGTCTATCACATAACCATCATACACCCCGATCTTTTCATCAAGATCGATCAGTAAATCATGCACCAAATCCTTCTATCCTAGGAAAATCTCTTTTTGTTAAACCTCTCAACCTCCACCTTCAATCCGCTGCTCCCGATTGGCCAAACCACGACAATAATAAGATAGATTTGAGACATACTGTAGAATCCTTGTGCAGATTTCTGATTTCACCTTGTACGACTTCTCCTTTCCTTTTATACACCATCAGGCTCTGAAATCTGGCTCCTTCCACACAGCATTAGGCTCTAAAAATCTGGCTCCTTCCATGCACCATCAAGCTCTGAAACCTAGCTCTGATATCATATTACTGTCCACAACATCCCAGGCATCACCTAGCTCTAATACCAAATGTAGACCCATGATATCGCTCGAACGTCAATCATCCTTGACATCATAAGCATTGATACTATGTTGTGGAAGCTCCTAATCTTTAGCATGAATCTGAAGAAATCTATGATATTCTCTATGGGTACCAAACCACCGATCCTCCACCTAGATCTGTGATGGGGTGCCTCCCTCCTTGGGCTTGAGGGAGACGCTCTCCTTCTCTAAGGCTTCTTCAAGAACCCCTAGGGCGGCAACTCTAAAGAGAAGAGAAGAAGAGAGTTGAGGAAGAAAAGGTCTGTATTGATTCCAACATTTAAAAACCCTAATACAACCTATGTATTTATACATAGCCATTAAGCCCGACCAAAAAACTTTCCTGGCTAACCCAATACATGAAAGCACTCACCGAGCCCATGTACACCCATGTCTCCCATGCTCTCTTCCTTTGGATCTAGACCCAACCCATACATGAGTTAGCCTCCTTAAGACCTCTCAAATTAGGCCTTAAGACCCCTAGGATCAACTCAGACCCTAGCCCAAAATAGACCCTTGCATAACTCTTCCCGCGCACTGAGCCGACTCAGTCTCAGCACTGAGTCGGCTAAGTTCCATTGGGTCAGCTCAGTCTGAAACTGAGCCAACCCAGTTTTGTGTCATGCCAGTAGTCTCGAACGTGCAGCTCTCTATTTTGCCTATGTACTGAGACTTAGCCGACACAGTTTTGGACTGAGTTGTTGACCTGCAGAAAATATCCTTTCTATAGTCTTGATTTTTCGACTTTCATTCCTTGCTTTACCTTGTGTCTCATATCTCCGAAGCACCAACCATGCCCCTAAAATCTCTGGAGCCAACATCCTGACTCCTCCCGTGGCCTCCCAATGCTTGGAAGCACCATAAATCCTCACACTCCTAACCTAAGATCTGCTTAGGATAGCTTCCTACAGTAATAAGAACTTTACTCTATGACATCACCTCTCATTCTCCCGAGTCTCTCATCTCATGTCCGATCCACCTCCACCTGGAGCTCCACCTCGCATTGGACTCCCGACCATGAGGAAGTGTCTTTTATACTTTCTTCCTCTAATCACCATCCTACTACCATGCATGATCTTCAGGATTTCTCCATCAGCTTTCCATCTGAAGTCGATCGAATCCAATCTACTTAGTGAGACTAGATTCTTCTTAAAGCTAAGTATGTATCAAATTTCATCCAACTTCTTTACTGTTTCATCATAGAGCTTCATGCTGACTATTCCACTGCCCTTGATCTCACAGCTAGATCCATCCGACAGGAACATAGTGCCCTTACTAATCTCCAAGGAGTCAAATAGCTCCTCTCTACAGCATACATGATGGAAACAAGAAAAATCTATAATCCACTAGGAGGAAGAAGTAGATACCTCATCAATTATTAGAAGGACATTATCACTGCTTTCTGTATCACTACTGACTATCGCCATAGTAGCCTATGTCCGATCTTTGAGTTGTGAAAAATTTCTAACACGATACCCTAACTCCTTGCACTGGTAGTACCTAATCTTGCTAGAGTCTCTTATTCTAGATCTAGATTATTCTCCTTATGATCCTCTGTTACTCTATCTACTACCATCTACTCCTCTAAAAACTGTCAAAACTGAGCTGTTGCCATCTGAGCTTGAAGCTGGGTTCTCTATCTGAAGAATCTTATTTTGGAGAATCATCGTAGTGATCTCATCCATCTTGATAGTGCTCTTTTCTACTAGAAGAGCAGTTATTAAGGACTCATACTATCTCACTCCCAACCCAAGATTACAAGCTGGGGGTTTTGGCAACTGTCGCATACTCATAGAAAACTCTCTCTACAAGCATGCAAGGTATCTCATCATGCTATCACAAAACAACAACGGAATAATTACTCATAAATTAAATCTAAAATTTAATTAATTAAAATCTAATTTTAATATTCCATAAAGTTTAACAATGCCAAAAAGATCTTATATCAGCTTCCATAAAATTCTCAATCTAAAATACAAATATCAAGATTTTGCTTCTAATCACTCTTCTGTATATATCCACGTATCATTTTAGTTCTCAAGATCTATAAAAATAGTATAAATAGGAATAATGAGCTAGATAGCCCAGCAAGTAATGATTACTTCAACTAGAGTTTATCAAATAATAAAATAAATTATCACTTATAGAAAATAAGCATATAGAGTTCATTAATTCAAAATTAATTTTTATTATGCAATATTTTTAAAATACTATCATGCCAAATTTAATCTTTTTGAGTTTCTTTCAAAACTTTAGTTTTCTTTCAAATTATCAAATTCTTATTAGTTATTTTTATCAATCATGAGCTATGACTACATTATCCCTGCGACAGGATCATAACATCGTGTAACAACTTATAGTGAGCTGTGAATCATCTGGCAGCAAAGTCCTTCAAAATCGCTGGGCTGCTAGTAGTTTGTTGCTGGTCTGTTGGTGATATAGACCCTCAAGATTAATTTTTTACCAACATATTAATCCCCATTGGTGGGATCCTCCACATAGTTAGGCTAGGAGTTTAGTTCATCTTAAATCATAATTTTTTTCATAATTCATGTTTCTTATTTTAGTTCATTATGAATGCATATAATTATGTGGTATCGAAATTAATCAAGTATAATATACAATAAGATCAGTACTTTCAATCATGCTTTATTATAATATTTTAAAAATAAGATACTTTGAATAATCAAAATATCATTCATCAAATTCATGTATCATTTCATAAATTATGTTAAAAAATATAATATAATTTATTGATAAATCTAAAAAAATAAAATATTACTTATCTCGTATGCATTCTAATAAATCCATATCATTCTTGTAATTTTTTTTCAAAATCTTCAATTCATATATTATATCGTAGTACTTCATTATTGAATATATATAGCACTATACAAGATCAATTTTAATAATTAGAAAAGTATTGCCCAGAAGAACAATCCAAGAGGAGGGGGGTGAATTAGATTTTTCAAAAAAAATTAGATTATATGTGCAGAATTAGAATACTACTATGCCAAAAATATAATGATTAAATGAGCAAAAAATAATAATAGTTAATAAAAAAAATCACACACACAAAGCCACAAGATTTTTATAGTAGTTCGGTATCAAATCCATCACCTACATCCACTCTTCAAGCACTCCACTTGGGAATTCCACTAGAATCTCTAAGATTATAGTATGATTATTTTTTTTTTGGATTCACAATCTAAACTCAATTGGTTTTATGAGCTAACTAGCTAAAATCTAATTCCAAGCCACTCCTAGGCTTGTACAAATCCAATTCAAGGCTTGGATGAGCCTATTCCCCAAGTTTTAGTCCTTTGAAATTTGAAATACAAAGATTTCAGGATGCAAAAATTTAAAACAACAACAAACTTCTTGTGAAGAGTAGATTTGAGGATTTGATGCATAAGCTGAGTAGTTGAAGGGCTTTTGCAATGAATGCTCCCTTCCTTCACTTGAGAATGCCTTAATTGCACAACTAGTTAAGTGGTTGAATAGCAATGAAGGCTCTTTAAGGCTCACTATTTGGATAGCACATAGTTTTAAAAATCTTGCTGATGTTTTCAACTTTTTTGACTTTATATCTTGAGTTTTCAAGCCTTAATTTAATCTTAGAAGCCTTCTAATCCAAATTAAAAAGTCCAAAAATAGGTTTGTAGCCATTGGAATGCCAGAAAAAGTTGCTTAAAGCATCTAAAATGAAATTTGGGCAGTTCTAGAAACTAGCCATTGAGGCTGTTAGAAGCTTGGGAGTCGACTCCCTAAAGTCTTGAGTCGACTCTAGCTGCAGGATGAAAAATTTTGACTCTTTGTATTTATGTCCTATGCCAGTTCTGCATGCCGGAGTCGACACTTGGACTTCATGAGTCGACTCCAGTCATAGGGTGAAAAATTCAATATTTTGTTCTTAGACTAGTGCCTTTTCTTAGATGAGAGTTGGCTCCAGCTTTTCATAAATCGACTACTCCATGAGTCGACTCCTGCGATAGGGTTCATACTAAAGTCTTCTATTTTGAGCCTAGTACCTGTCTGAGCCCGTGAGTCGGCTCCTATCAATCTAAAATCGACTCCTGATCTATGCCAAATGCTAAAACCATGCCAAATTTATCTTTAAACTTTCTTTTAGTTGGCTCATGACTCAATACTCTTTGAAAATGTTGGGCTTGATCTCTTTTTGCTCCTCTTTCTTGGTTCTTCCAATCAAACATGGAGCATCATTGAAATGGGCTCATGTCTTCCTAAACTTTGTCTTAAACATTCCATCCAAGTTGTTAGTATCAAAAATTGACTCATATATTTTGTTATTCATCAAAATCATACCTAGGGTCAACAAAAAGAAATGAATAATCTAAAATGATAGATTAGCGATAGTCACATCCAATGATCCAAATGGGTCCGATCAACCTAACTTCATCGATCAAGATTAGACTAGAAGATAGATAGTGTAGAGTCTATATATCTAGATCAAATTAGAATCGAAGTGGCATGATTGAAAATCATTCATTGAGTTCATAAATCAAGTGGAGAGAGAAGCTCAAAGAAGAGAGAAACTATGAAAATGAATTAGAACTAATTAGACGATATGGTATGACAAGTCCAATCGATTAGGTCAAAATAAGTTAATCAAATCATGATGAAATTATCATATAGATAATTCAATACAATCATGGATGATAAAATCTAAGGATATCTGGTTTGGCCAAGGTAGGTACCGGTGTACTATTAAATGATCACAGATTAGGATCCCTTTACTAGGATCATTTAAATTCATATCAATCTTTTCAAAGATTTAAAAAATTTTAGGAGAGAGAAATAATATAGAGAGAGACACAATTTTTAGAAAAAGAAAGTAGAGAGAAACTTGAGAGAGAAAGAGAGGAGGGAAAATCTTTTCTTTCTTTTCTTTCTCTTTTCTTTCTTTCTCTTTGTTTTTTCTTTGCTTTTCTTTTTTCCTAAAATCCAAGAATACTAATGGAAAGAGAAAATAAGAGAGAGGAATTAGACAGAGAAAACAAATCTTCTAGAGAGAGTTAGATTCTAGAGAGAGATTCAACATCAAAGATGGGAGAGAGGGAAGAGACAGAAACTCTCTCTCTTCTTTTCTTTTTTATTTTTTTATTTTTTTTCTTTTTTTTCCTTCTTTTCTTCTTCTTTTTCTTCCTTCATTTGGGGTGGAATAGGGGATCTATGGATCCCCATCTCCTCTTCCTCTGATTCCACGATATCCCACCCAAATGGTGAGCAAGGGGGTTCGACCTATGGCGATGTAGCTGCAACTCCCTCGAATGGAGCTCATTGGCAACGGACGGCACCGAACGGCATTGAAAAAAAAAAGGACCCATGAGGATGGTAGAATAGGGGTTTCCAGAATCCCATTTCTTTCCTAACAAATCAAAGAATAAATCTAACAATCTCCATCTAAACTTCAAGGAGAAATCAAAGAGCAAGTTTCATGGGATTACCTGGGCTTTTGGTGATGTTTTGGATCTCAAAATCATTGGCACAAAGTCTTCAAATCTAAGAACAAAAACCAAAGAGAACTCGAGAAATATAGGGAGAAAATAGGTGAATATCGGTGATGAAAGGCCATGGAAGAAAGAGGATTTTAATTTATAGAGAGGAGTTTGAGTTTTAGAGGAGTTAGGACTCCTCTTATGGATCGGAAGAAGAACCATAATGGGAGAAGAACTCCTCCCATTCATGCCCCTATTTTTCTCTCTCTTTTTTTTATGCTTTAAGGCTCATGCTCATCTTTTCGGTTGGATTTTCAAATTGGGTTTGGTTTAATTTGGGTTGGTCATAACATTCTACCCCCCTAAAAGAAATTTCATCCCCATAATTTTCTATCAATGGTCTTTATACCTTAGGGCTTCACAATCATAATTTCATTTCTTAGAAGAATAAAGTTTAATACCTCATAACTTAATTCTTCCTATAGATGATCAAAGTCAAACCCATCTCTTGTAAATTGAAGAAATTCAACATCTTAATTCTAAATAAAAATTCTAAATTTTTCTATCAAAACATCATCTGCTCTTAATTAATCAATCCATCACAAGATAGGAGGACATACTAATATAAATCACACGGTGATGTCCAACTCAGTTGAGAATCAAAAAAAAAAATTATTTCATCCATGCTTTCAAAAGTTAGAAATTCACCATTCTAATCTTATCCTTAAACATTTTGATATTCTAATTCTCGATGCAACTTTATCATTAAATCATTTCATAAGGAAAAGATCAATACCACAAAAGTAAATCCGAATTAGAACCATTCATTTCTTAAAAATAAAATTGATATCTTAATTCCAAATAAGGATATCAAGTTTCTTGCTAAATCCTTAACTATTCATGATTTGATCAATTTATCACAAGATCATAAACAATGTTACTATACTCTTTATAGATGAATATTTGAGTATAAAAAGAAAAATCTAAGATCAAAATTAAAGATCAATAAGAAATCTTAGATTCTTTCTAACTAATAGAGATAGAGAAGTATAAGATTCAATTATAGGATAAAGAAATTTTATCTTTAAATATTCCAAATTCAAAATCAAAAATTAGGTGTCCACTCATCAAGACTCAAAATACTAAAAATTTTCTTAAGATAGTAGTAGGAGCACTTCTTTTGAGAATCACAAAATGACATCCAAAATAATCCAAAATTCAAAAATATTTTTCTTTTTATTATCAATGAATTTCTTGTATAAGGACTATCAAATGATGTCATCTATCATAATTCTCTAACACAAAGAATCAATATTCTTGACTTACTCAAAATAATCTAGATCACCATACTTCTGTTGCACACTCTGATCTAACAATCAAAATTTCTTAGGGCCACAAAATAATTTTGATTAAATTATTCCTCTATCCTATAAATGAAAAAGATCTAAAATTTTTAATTTTAATTAAAGCCAAAAGATTAACTTCTAGTTCTCATTCCTACTTTTGCTTGGTGCACAACCATCTTAATTAATTGTTGAGTCCAATATCATATTCAAACCATCACATAGATTTACTAATCCAACATGAATTAAATCTTAATTCTATTATCAAATCCTGTAAGTAAACAATAAGAAAAAATCCTTCGATGCTCCTTCAAGTTAGGACTAAAATCAGAAAATATATATAAAATCATCTCAATCATCTCTTTTAAAGTTTTTTCCATTGAGATCTTTGGTGTATTTCAAAATCCTTTCATAACAATTATCCAAGCCTCTTAAAATCAAATCCTTCAAGCCAGTTTATGCATAATCCATATACCAAGTTCAATTTCAAAACAAAATTCTAATCAAATATCATAAAAGATTTTCTTAGTCCAATATGGAACAATATTTTATAATTGAATCTTTACCTTGCCTCTACTAGTCAACTTCTTAACTAAGAGCAATATTAAAGTATTGCTCCCATATCAAATTTGAGCTTACAATTCATTTGAACAACTAAAAATCAAATTAATAATCATAATGCATAACAAAATTTCATGATCAATCCTCTTGCAACTTCTTTAGATCATAATCCAACTAATCATATCTTGATCCACATATTGCTACATCATATATCAAACTTTCTGAATTATTATTCCTAAGTGATCTTGTCATTCTTAATCATAAGGCTGAATCAAAAATCATGTAGGTAACTTATACTATAATTGTCGTTGATCAACATCTTGATATCTCTAGTATCTATCCACCTATACTTATCCTATGTTTGATTCTAAGTATCATAATTTGTACAGTTATGCTCTGATACCACTTTAATTATCACGTCTTCAATTCAAGATCGCGAGCCGAGGGTCATGGCAACCGCCATATACTTATAGAAAACTCTTTCCACAAGCATATAAGGCATCTTATCATGCTATCACAAAGCAACAGTGGAATAATTAATCATAAATTAAATTTAAATTTAATTAATTAAAATCTAAATTTAATATTTCATAAAGTTCAATAATGCTTAAAAGATCTTACATCAGCTTCAATAAAATTCTCAATCTAAAATATAAATATTGAGATTCTGCTTCTAATCATTTTTTTGTATATATCCACATATCATCTCAGTTCTCAAAATTTATAAAAATAGTCAAAATAGGAGTAATGAGTTAGATAGCCCAGTGAGCAATAATTGCTTCAACTGAATTTTATCAGATAATAAAATAAATCATCACTTATAAAAAATAAGCATATATAGTTAATTAGTTCAAAATCAATTTCTATTATGTAATATTTTTAAATTATTATCATGCCAAATTCAATCTTTTTGAGTTTCTTTCAAAATTTTAGTTTTTTTAAATCATTAAATTTTTATTAGTTATTTTTATCAGTCATGAGCTATGACCATATTATCCCTATAGTAGGGTTATGACATCATGTATTATCTTGCGATGAGCCACGAATTATCTAGAAGCAAAGTCCTTCAAAACCACAAGTCTACTGGCAGTTTGTCGCTAGTTTGCTGGTGATATAGATCCTCATGACTAAATCTTTGCTAATATATTAACCTCCATTGGTGGGATCCTCCACATAGTTAGGCTAGGAGTTTAGTTTATCTTAAATCATAATTCTTTTCATAATTCATGTTTCTTATTTTAGTTTGTTAAGAATGCACATAATCATGTGGTATCAAAATTAATCAAATATAATATAAAATAAAATTAGTACTTTCAATCATTCTTTATCATAATATTTCAAAAATAAGATACTTTCAATAATCAAAATATCATTCATTAAATTTATGTATCATTTCATAAACTATGTTAAAAAAATATATTATAATTTATCAATAAATCTAGAAAAAGTAAAACATTGCTTACCTCGGATGCATTTTAATAAATCCATATCATTCTTGCATTGTTTTTCCAAAATCTTCTATTCATAGATCATATCATAGTACCCCATATTGAACATCTACAACCTTATACAAGATCAATTTCAATAAATAGAAAAGGTATGAATAATCCGAAATGATAGATTGGTGGTAGTCACATCCAATGGTCCAGATGGGTCTGATCAACCTAACTTCATCGATCAAGATTAGACTAGAAAATAGATAGTATAGAGTCTATTTATCTAGATCAAATCAAAATCGAAGTGGCGTGATTAAAAATCATTCATTTTGAGTTTATAAATCAAGTATAGAGAAGCTCAAAGCAAAGAGAAACTATGAAAATTAATTAGAACTAATTAGATGATATGGTATGACAAATCTAATCGATTAGATTAAAATAATTTTATCAAATCATGATAAAATTATCATCTAGATAATTCAATAGAATCATGGATGATAAAGTATGAGGATTTCTGGTCTAGCAAAGGTAAGTGCCGGTATACTGTCCAATGATCACAAATTAGGATCCTTTCACTAGGGTCATTCAAATTTATATCAATCTTTTCAAAGATCTAAAAAATTCAAGGAGAGAGAAATAATGTAGAAAGAGATACAATTTTTAGAGAGAGAAAGTAGAGAGAGAAAATTATAGAGAGAGAAAAAGAGAAGGAAAATTCTTTTCTTTCTTTTCTTTTTCTTGTCTTTCTTTCTCTTTTTTTTTCCTTTTCTTTTCCTTTTTTTCTTGAAATCCAAGAATATTAATGGAGAGAAAACAAGAGAGAGGAATTAGAGAGAGAAAATAATCTTTTAGAAGAGTCAGATTCAAGATCAGAGATGGAAGAGAGGAAAGAGAAAGAAACTCTCTCTCTTCTTTTTTTTTCTTATTTTCTATTTTTTCTTTTCTTTTCTCTATTTTTTTTCTTTTTCTTCTTTTCTTCTTCTTTTTCTTCTTTCGTTCGGGATGGAACAAGGGATCTATGGATCCCCAGCTCCTCTTCCTCCAACTCCATGACATCCCACCGAATGGTGAGCAAGGGGGTTCTACCTATGGCAGCACAGTAGTGACTCCTCCGATCGGAGCTTGTCAGCAATGGACGGTGTCGAACGACATCGAAAAAAAAAATGACCCATGAGGATGGTAAAATAGGGATTTCTGGATCCCATTTCTTTCCTAACAAATCAATGAATAAATCCGACAATCTCCATCTAAACTTTGAGGAGAAATCAAAGAGCAAGTTTTCTTTCAAGGGATTACTTGGGCTTTTGGTGATGTTTTGGACCTCAAAATCACCGGTGCAAAGTCTTCAAATCTGAGAATAGGAACCAAAGAGAACTCGAGAAAAATAGGAAGAAAATTAGTGAATCTCAGTGATGAAAGGCCATGGAAGAAAGGGGATTTCAATTTATAGAGAAGAGTTTGAGTTTTAGAGGAGTTAGGACTCCTCTTATGGATTGGACGAAGAACCTTAATAGGAGAAGAACTCCTCCCATTCATGCCCCTCTTTTTTCCCTCTCTTTTTTTTTAATTCTTTTAGATTTATGCTCATCTTTTGGGTTGGATTTTCAAATTAGGTTTTATTCAATTTAGATTAGATCATAACACATACGAAGAGAAAATGATGCTAGCAAGACCAATGCCCTGATCTTCTCCTCAACCTTCTCACCTATCTTGAGAAGATCAGTGAGAATATTTTGGAAGTGGCTAAGATGCTCCTGCATGCTTTGTCTATCATCCATAATTAATAGAACTACCTCTGAAGGAAGAGAGTATTGGTGATTGACTTCACTATGTACAACTCCTCGTGCTTCGACTGCAGCATCATTAGGGAAGTCTCACCAAGTACATGAATCACCACCTCATCTGCTAGATACATATGGATGGTACTCACCATTTGCATCTCTCGCCGCTCTTAGGTCCTCTTCTCTATGGTATCTAGCTTTATTTCATTCAAGAGAGTATCGATCAATCTATGTTAAATGAGCATGTCCTTCACTCTTGCTTCCAATAAAGAGAAATTGCTCTTCCTATTGAACCAATTGATCTCTATCTTGATTGTGCTTGTCTTCTCCATCTTCTTTATCTCGATCAACACTATCATGATCTAGATAATCACGTGCGCTAGTTTCATCTAGCTTTGATACCAATTGTTAGGGTATCAACTCTCTCTAATATTGATTATTGTGGAGTCTAGCTAGGACACCCCAACCTTAGAACCTTCTCGATACCACTTATATTGCACTCAATCACGTGTGAATACCGCAAGAGAAAAAAGTAAAAGATAAGAGATAGCACACAATCAAGTACATGGATTAGACCAAGGTCTATCTCCATGGGACGTGCAAACTTCACTATGAGAGATAAACAAACAAATAAATATAAGAAAAACTTATCACTCAATCCTTGTACGAAAGTCTCTCAATAAGAAGCTCTAAAATTTTTATAAAAGCTATCTAAAATCTCTCAAAAAGTCTTTTAGCATCTCTAAAACATCACCAGCTCTCTGATGTAATAAATGGTTTGTCAATCAGAGTTATATAGACTCCAAAAATTTAAAAATAGTATTTCAGTAGGAAATCCAGTCCCAAACACATTCGAGATAACTTTTGGACCGTCCGATTGCAGTCAGCTCGCTCTTGGACCATCAGATCATATAAAAAGGCCTCCTGATCAAGCTTGAATCACACCTGGACTATTCGATCATGACCAGCTCACCTCTGAGCCATTGAATCGCAATGCGGTCCACCAGAATAGGGCGTAAACTATGGAAAATAAGGGGAAACACCCAGCTGGTCCACACCTATATGTGTGGACCATGCAATGGGCCTAGGCACCCGCTAGGCCTATGCATGCCTGCATGGCCTATGCTCGCCCGCATGGCCTACGCTCGCACATGCCTAGGCCAGCATGCCCGTACGGCCCTTGCACATCCATGCGCATGCTTGCACACCTAGGCCGTCCCAGCACCACCGCATGCTACCGGCCTGGCTCATGCCACCACCAACCTACACCGGCCCATGGGCCCCCTGTAGGTGCTCGTGGGTCGTGCCATTTCCTTTCGGTGTTTTCTCATGCATATCTTCACCATCTGGATTCCTTTTTGGTGTTCTTGGGTCCGTTGGACTCCATTAGTTATCCTAGACATCATTCTGGACTTATTATAAAATGAATCTCGAGGCATTTTTCTCGACATAAATTTTGAAAATGAATTGATGACTTTTATTTTTTAATTGAATAAGAATTTTACCTTTGCTTTTCACCAATACTTTAGAAAAATCTCTAAAAGAGACATAACTACCCACTGATTCATCTAGCTCCACAAACATATATTTGTATCCACACATATGATTGCTTGCTCTAGTGTCCATATACCATAAACTTTGCTTATTGATGTCATCTCCCTTGTGTGCCAATAGAAGAACCAAATCTCCTTCCCCTTGTTTCTTTGTAATGTAGGTCTTCTCTTGTACTTTATTACAATCATTATACCAACATTGTGAAGCATAATGTCCAATCTTCTTGCAAATGTAATACCGAACTTTAGATTTGCCATACCTTTGGCTTCTTGATGAGTCTCCTTGTCCTCTTTTTGGGCTTTGACTTCTCTTTTCATCTCTATTTCGTCTTCCTTGTCCACGACCATAGGCTCTCCAAGAGCCACGGCCTTGTCCTCTTTGGCCTTGTCCTGACTCGCCTTGAGTCTTCCTTGTTCTCCTTCAAAGAAACCTTGGATTGAAGAACTTGCTCCAAAGGCTCTTGCCCCCTTTTATTGAATCTTTCTTCATGAACTTGTAGAAAACCCATAAGTTTGTCTATAGTTATCTCTTCCAAATCCTTTGACTCCTTAATGGCAATCACGATATAGTCGAATTTAACATCCAATGAGCACAGAATTTTCTCTACTACTATGGTGTCATCCATAGTTTCACCATTCCTCCTCAACTACTGACAACAACTAAGACTCTTGGGAAATAATCTAAAACACATTTGGATTCATTCATTTGTAGGGCTTCAAATTCACCTCGAAGAGTTTAGAGGTGAACTTTCTTCCTTCTTGACTCTTTTAAAAGAATTTTGGAGAATCTCTCATGCTTGCTTTAAAGTGGTTGCTGCCACAATCTTCTCAAAAATTGATTCATCAATAGATTGATAGATGAAATATATGACTCTCTTATCCTTCTTCTAAGACTTTATTGATTAGTGAGAGCCTCTCCTTCTCTTGACTCTTGATAGCCTTCTTCTACTAGATTCTAAAGATCCTGAGATCCAAGTAGAACCTTCATTTGCAAGCACCAATTTTCATCATTTATTTTGGTGAGATAAGAAAAGGGGGGTTGTAGGAGACTATCGATTGATATTATTAGCTCTGATATCACTTTGAAGTTGTCAATAGAAGAATGATGGGCTTGGAATAAAATAATATTATATTTTTGAAGGTACTTAAAGGCTCAAAATGCTCATTGTTGCATTGCAAAATGATCAATGGGTATTTATTGCCACTAGAGGAACTTATTGGACATAGTACATTACTAAATAAGCATTTATAACACTTCTTCCAAGGATCACATATATATTCCAAGATTAACACATAATTACTCATGCTTTTTCTAGATAATAGGAGTTTCTATATGACTCTTAGACTCCCAAAGCTCTTAGACTTTCAACAATAATAGTAATACAATTAAATTTATTTACTAACACTGCTCTCCTATCTCAACCCTCTCCTTGTTTCGAAGATGCAGCCAAACATGAGAATCAATTCCACTGCTATTTTTCCTCCCAGTGTTCATATCTAATGCCAATTGTACCATGGATCCTTCAGAAGGAGTCCAACTTTCTTACTCTCAGCATACGTCCTGACATGGAAGCAAGGACCATGCAAGCCACCACCCAATCTCAATGAAACCCTTGGGTATAACATGTCCGGGCTTTAGCATGAGATGAATTTTAGAAGATGCAGAAAGTAATAGAGCTGGCATTTTGAGTCCTTGGTGAAGGCAAACATTGAGGCTCTCTCTTAACACACGTTATTGCCTCTTATTCGACTTGAGGGATATGTTTGGTGTTGTCCTTGTTCTTCTATGATGAGAGAAGGATAACTCTTATATGTGGTCACCTCATCTCCTCAATTCGAGGGATGAAGACTTACTTTGATCATACCTTCTGCCCTCTCATAATAATCCCATAAATATGTTAACTTGTCTTAATAATATCAAGGTGGAAATAATACCCTCTATTGGTACAGAAAATAGAAGGCTATCAGAGTTCGCTAGAGGTGGAGGAAGAAATCTCACCAGCGAGACTTGTAAGATGAAGTCCTGGCCAGAGTTGGCTTCAATGTGGATCCTCTGAGGATCAAGTTAGTTTTCTAGCCAATAAGAATAGAGTATACAAGAGATTAGAATGAAAAAGAGATCTTTGAAAAGAAGACGTATCTAGAGGATCCTATTTATAGATGGAGTCTATAATAGAATGATGGTGATAGTTGCAATAGAATGTCGGTAGGCTAATTGGACTGCTCAGAGTTTGTTATGGAGAGTGGACTATCTTTTATCATGACTTGTTAGTAGTTAGATTTTATTTATTAGAGTTCATACAGGAGGTCAGATGCTTTCGAGCTTGATTGTGAGCCATTCATGCTGAGATTAAGTCATTGGAGCTTATGATCAGACTGACTAATTTGAAGGTAGGCCTTTGAGTTAAGGATGATGAGCTTATAGGCTAGGTTCTAAATTTGAATCTCAGTAGAATTGCTTTGATAGCCTTTGGAAGCTTGGTTGCCTTCAAGGTCGGCTGAGGACCGACACCCATAATTTGGTCTGGAGAGCCTGGGATAAAAAACAAATAGCAGATTCTTCAATTAAGACCATGGCCAAGCTATTTTGATGAAATTTGGTCAATACCCAAGGTCGGCTTGGAGTCGGGATGGGAGAGTACTGAGGTTCAATGCTTGTGAAGCGGTTACTGCTTATCCCAAGTTGAAGGTTAGATTCATGCTAGTGATGGGATCCTTTTGATGGCTCAAAGTTTGTCTAGTCGAGATCCACGGCATGGCCTTGGTAAGATCTGTGATTTATGAAATTGAGTTGGAGACTTGAAGTAAATGAGTTCGGCCAACACACACAAGCAGTCATTAGTAGAAGTTATTATCTTTTTCGGGACGAGCTGCTTTTAGTTGAAGTTTTGAATTCAGTCAAACTTGGAGGCTAATCTTTCAAAATTCATCTAGACCAGAGGATAGACTTGATTAAAGTTTGGACTCGATCATCGTAACTCCTGATGGTACTGTATAATGGTCGAACTTTACTAAACTTCAGTAGGAGCCATTTTTATTACCAACACTTGTCCCCCTACTCTCAAGTTCAAAGTTTGAATGAAGGGAGTATCAATATTTGCGATCGCTGAAGTTTTCTTTGGTTTTCCATATTTGAAAGATGAAAAATTTTGGACCGCTCGAGCCGACATGAGGGCCCTTTATTACTAAATGACGAGGGAGATCTTAAATTTTGAAATTCATCTAGCATGGAGCTTGATAGCACAGTGCAATGATGGTTTTCTTTGACATTCGCAACTGCCATAATGAGGCTGACACGTAGAAGGAGGATATTTAGCATTGCCAGTCTATAATCATAATAGATCTAGGACTCTACTGACTATTTAAGCATCCATCCTCTCCTTCTTCCTTACTCTGGCCTACTTCTTCTCCCATTCCTTTCCTGTTCTTCATCTTCCTCAATTTTGACTGTTCTGTCTCATGCACTTTTCGATTTTTGTTGCCTTACCTTCGCTCTTCTTTCATCGTTCTGACTGCACTACCGAGTTCTCTTCCTAATTTAGGTTAGTACCCTAACCTTTCTTTTATATTTTTCTCATATTTCATCTACTTTTTGGGGTTTCTCAGCATTTATCCATTCTTCTTCTAGTTTTCTTATTCTTCTCTTGATTTTTTTCTTTTTTTCAATAGACTTTTTCGACTCTTCTTCATCTAAAATGGCTTCTTCAGGTTCTTAGTACTCTTGATCCTCTCCTTCTAAGAGCTCGTCCAATCCAAATCCTTCTAACCCTAGTTCTAGAGATGAGCCCAAACTTAAGAAAGTAGTTTGCCCGACCTTCATCCCTAGAATGATCGCTTCCATACTTATTGTCGAGAACCTTTCTCTTGTCAGAGTTTAATGTGGGGTTCCCTCTAACTATGAACTGAAACTTCCTAAATCGGATGGCCGAGCTTGTGCTCCTCCTTTGGGTCAGTTCAGTTTATACACAAAGGCTCTCCGGGTTCAGCTAAGACTTTTCATTCCTCCTTTTGTTATCAAGCTTTTTCTACTTTCTTGATATATCCTTCTCCTTAGTTGTGCCGAACTCCTTCTGCTTCATAGTAGGGTTTCTTGTGCTTTGCCTTCTAGCCAAGGTCCGACCCTTAATTTTCTTATTCCAAACTTTCTTCACCTTTAGGCATCATCCTTCTTTCAAGAATTGATGGTACATCTCACCTCAGTTTCGTAAAAAGGGGTTGCTTAAAGGTGCCCTTTCCTTCATCCATAATTGAAAAAAAAAAAAATTTTTCGTATCCTGCCCTTCACTCGGACTAAGACTTCCTCCATGGGGTCAACTTAGAGATTACTTTCATAGGGCTCCAGGGCTGAAATGGGAAACCTCGATTCTACCAACACTCTTAGAAATTATAAAACTCTATTGTTAACCACTTTGATAGATGATCAAATCCTATACAATCTCAGCTTGAGTCCTATCAATCCTAAAGGTATTAATTTGCACTTTCTTGTTCGTCTCTTCACCTTTCTCTAACTTTGTCCTGCTCATTTTTATAGAGATGACTCCCAATAAATTAAAGCAGTTGACAAAGGGACTCTGAGCCTAGAAAATGAAGGGTAGTGCCCTAAGGGAGACATCGAAGCAGGTAAAGGTTGGCGACTCAAGCTCGGCCATTCCAGCCCAGATGACTTCTACTTTAGAGGTTATAGTGCCCCTGCCGGCCTTGAGCTCACCCATCAAGGTCACTGCTGCTACACCTCCCAAGGAGAAGAGGAAGGAGGTGGAGAAGAGGAAGAAAAAATTAGTCACTAAGAGAGTTCAGCCTTGAAAGGACTCCAACAAATCCAGTGGTAATAATGCCATCCTAGACCAAGCTTCTCTTGACGACTGGGGGTCGTTCAACCCCTCATAAAGGGCTATGTCAATCTAGATATAATTGATAGGATCCTTCAGATGGATGACCAAGAGAGAAAAAAAGACACATTTGCGGCCTTCCTCGAGGTAGTCGCTTCTTCCTTTTCATATCTAGTTGAATATATGTATACTTTCTAATAGTAATATTTATTTTGCTGCTTGTAGTTAGGGTACCATCTTTTTATAAATATGGAGGCGGTCAGCCTTCATAAGGCTGAGATCTTGAAGGCTGTAAAGGAGGCCGAAGCAGCCAAGGCAGAGGCCATGGAAGCCAAGATCAAGGTCAAGCATCTCAAAGAGATACTCGAACAAAACTCTGCCAAAGTTGGGCATCTCCAAGAGGCACTCAGAAGGGCTGAGTAGGCGTTAGTGGAGACCAAGGATGCACTGGCTTCAAAGGTGGAAAGAAGGATGAAGGCTGAGGTCAAGGTTGCCGAAGAGAAGAGGTGGATTGTTGAAGTCAAGGAGTAGGCCATTTTGGCTTTCAAGTCTTCAAAAGAGTTAGGATGCATCAAAATAGAGTTTGCTCGAGAAGCTTTCAGCAAGGGCTTTAACCTCTGCCAATAGCAAGTCATTGAGAAGTTTCCTAAGCTAAACCTTAACTTCCTACTTGATGGGCTAGAAGACTCCTCCGATGACGAAGCCGAGTCTTCTACAGCTAGAGACAATCTTCCTATTGTTGGACCTGCTACTAATGCCACCGCACCTACTAAGGAGCTAGCATCTGTCAAGGCTGCACCGAGTTCTTCTGCCACCCCACCCTTAGAGGTCGAAGACCTTTGCTAGTTGTATTTTTTCATTTATTTTTACATTTTATGTACTTAAACTTTTCAATCAATGAAATTAAACTTTTTCTCTTTTTCATCTCTTCATGTGTTGTGGTGTCCTAATAACTTAGAGTTTGGCTTGCAAATATTGCCATCGAGTACAGTCATGGGTCGAAGCTCTGCCACTACCTTAGGCCATCCCCCTGAAGGCTCATATTAAAGCTTTGAGTAAAGAAGTTTGACACATCTATAAGAAACTAAAGAAAATAGAGGACAAACTTTAGAAATCAAAAAACAATCATGCAATAGCCTCGGCCAAGATCAATTATCTTCTCCAAGCTTCCAAGCAAGCCTTCAAAGAATATACTTCCTAACAATATCATTTATCTGAAGAGCTTGAACGGGCGTTGAAGCACACTAGCAAGAAATCTTGGACTCTAACTACGAAGATCTGCTTCCTAGAAGTCGAGCTCCAAGAAGCATGAGAGAAGCTCCTATAGCTGGAGAAGGGCTCAGCTTGGACTTAAAGTCAGGAGGAATATAGATGGGACTGGTCCAAGAAGTTCTTCGATCTTCAGAACTAGTTGCACATAGCCGAGGATGCATACAACATTTATAAAATTGGCTGGTGTGAGCAGATTGCTAAACTCAAGTGGAAACTTTGAATAGCCAATGATGAAATAGCTCGGCTCCAAAAGTGGGTGGCAGATAATGCCTGAGCTAGCTTGAGTGGAGACCTAAGCAAGCTCACCTCAGTGAAGAATACCTTGGCAAATCTAACTGCGGTGTATGACAAGAACAGGGTTGAGCTCCTTCAACTAAGGATACAAATGACTTATCAAGAAAATGCCATGAAGGATGCTGAAGCTGAGAATGCTATTTTGAGGAAAAGGCTAAGAGAAGCTGAGGAAGACTCCTAGAGAGCTCAGAAGCTACTTGGTGAAAGCTTGGCAGCGAGGCGGGAACTTGAAGAAAAGGTAAATGACTTGAAGCATTCTCTTGTAATGGCCGGGGCTGGCAATCCAAAGTTTGAGTAGAACTTAATTTTTCTTTCCCTTTTTTTAATAATTGATCTTGAGGACCTATGTAATGAACTTCAATTTAATGAAATAATATTCTTTTTAATTATTCTTCTATGTTCTGTCTTGGTTTAGTGCTTGTTGGGCTTCTTGTTTTCATGTCATGCCCGATGTTGATATTATTTTGAAACAATAATTTTTGTTCGGTATCTTGTAGACCTGTTCCCCTTATTTATGAATAAGGATTTTTTGGACTTGTTTAGGAACAAGCACATCTTTCTATTTTGAAACTGGAGGTCTTCATGTCTCTTGTAAGGATCTTCATCCATGTTAAAATGAGGTCCTTCTCCTATTTTTAATATGGTTAATCTCCTATTCAAGGACTCAAGGCCCTTATATCCTCGTAAGGGTCTTCACCCATGTCAGTGTTGGAAAACATGCAGGGTTTCATGCTTGTATTTCAAAACATTTTCAAAATAAATCATAGCGAAAGACATAGATTAAACTATTTAATATAATAATGTAAGTGATCTAATCACTAAATTCGACATCTAGGATCTACAACATGTCATGATGCAAATATAAATCTAAAATTTAAATTAGATTGGTAGTGATCATATCAATGCCATAGATCATGAACTGTTCTAGAAACCCTAGATCATATCTAGGTCAAGAAGAGATCGAATCTCTTACCTTCGCATGGGTCAAGAACACTGCAGCGAATCCCAATGTTGTCCTTTGTTGCTTGGAGCGGCACAACACATCCGGTCTTTATAGGTAATCTACATAATGCTGCAACATAGATCGGAGGTTCGTTAAATGAAGATCTGCTCAAAGTACTAGCTTCTCACGAATCCCTCCTGATGGTTAATCTAAAAAATATTCTTCAGATCTCTTAAATCCTCCAAGAGATAAAGAATACAAGAAGAATTGAAAGAGAAATCCAACTCTTGGATCTCCCAAAAATCAAAAAATAAAAGCTAAGAGAAAAGTCCTAAGAGAGAACACATCTTCTCTTTCAGGACATCTCCATGTCAGGATAAGAGAAGACCTTCTCCTCTAGTATTTTTTATGCTTCTAAATCTCTTTCTCTTTGATTTTTTTTATAAAAAATATATATATAAAAATTAAGAAGAAAAAGTTCTCAAAAGAACCCTAAGAAAAAACCATCTTCTCTTCCTTTCTTCTCATCAGGATATGATCATCAAATTAGGTCCAAAAGAGACCACCATGCCCCAACTCCTTGGAGCATCCATCCTCCATACCCTCTCCCTCTCTCTCTCAAATTTTTCTCACAAAAAAATCATATAAAAATAAAAAGGGAAAAATCTTGAAAGAAAACCACAAGAGAAGACAATCTTCTCTTAGCTTTGTCTCTTTAAGACATCAACAATTGATGTCTTAATGAAGCCTCTCCTCCAAGAAAATTGGCACCCAAGCCTCCCACGCCTCCTCTCCTCTTTTTTCTCTATTTTTTCATGGATTTTCAAGTGTTTTTCACATCCACCACCTATCAAATAGAAGGCGTCAAAGTTATAGAAAGACTAGGTCAAAAGACCTAGTCAAACAAGAAAGTTAGGGGGGCGTCCAACTCTTGGATGCCTACCTTTAATTTTTGGGCATGAGAATTAGAAACCCAATGAACAAAAAGAAACAAAAAAATGGTGAAAAAAATATTTGGAGGCATGGAGAAAAATTCCAAAGGGAGAGGAGAAGAGTTTTAATAAATTAAAACTCTTACTTAGTTTGACTCATTCAAACTAACTTCCAAATAAGACCAAATCAAATTTTATTTTAAATAACCAGATATTGGGCATGGAAGAACTTTCTTAGGCATGAGAAAAAGTTACATAAAATATCTAAAATAAAAAGTGGGCGTGGGCTTTCTTAGGTGGTGCAAGGAGTCCTAATCTAACTACGACTCTCCTATTTTGACTAGGTTAAAATCTTTTGAATCCAATTTAAAATAGTTTTAAGTCAATCTATTTAATAAATAATTATAATTTAATTAAAAATTTAATTAATTAGATTAAATTAAATTTAAATTTAATTTAATTTTTAATAAAATTAAAAATTAGGTATACTCAAGTCCTAATTGAACAAGGACTTGTTCTTTCTTCCAACTGGCTTATTCAATAAACCACTTAGACTTAATCCAATTAAGTCCAAATTAATTCTAATTCAATTAGACTTGATCTCAGCCCGATTGCTTAATCAAATTGAGTCAATTAGCAATTTACTAATTGATCCTCCTATAATACTTGCACTTGATCGATCATCAATTGCATTGATAATTTGATCATTGAATGATTCTCAATCGTCGATCAACCATCCGATCAAGTAACAACCTCTAATATATGTAACCCCACAGGTTCGAACCTAATCCGGTAGCATAGAAATTAATTTTTATACTAATCAAAATAATCATCTAGCAATGATACCCAACATCCGAATAGATCGAATGTATGCAAAGCAATATTCTTAGAATCCTAGCCTATGGTTACCATATAATTCATTCCTTTGACTAATAATGCTCAGGATGATATCTAGTTGCCAATACTCATATAAGTCATCTATATCATGTCTCAAAATTTTGCAAATCCCATGACTCCTCACGAGAATTACCCAGGTCTATGTTTTGCAAAATTGAAAGACAGCGAGACATTTGCTTTCTGAACTTAATCAGGAGTGGTCAATCCCATCTTGACTCACACAACAAGTCTACAAATAGTTGACTGTACTCAAAAACCTTTTGATTTCTATATTAAAAATATAGATAGTCTGGCATCAAAGTATAGTGAGTTGCTTGCAAGTCACCATAGTGATCTCAGGTCGAAGGAATACTTATACCCATTGGCCATAGTTAGCTACTCTTGATAGAAGAGTGTTACATTGGTTATATTCAGTGTAGATGTACTCCTACATCTCACTTGCATGCCATACCAATGTCTCCATATCACTTGATTATGAGGACAACCAATGTATATGATATACAACGACCTACACTTGATAAGTTATCATCCTTATTTAATAACTTATTATTTAATTATGAATAATTTAAGAACCATCTGATTAATCCTTCTTTATCGATTAAATATGGTTCTAAGGCCTTCATCATAACATAGAAGTTCATTTAAGAAAGATAAAACTTTGATGATGAATAAGCTAAATAACTATTATTATTTAATAATTTATATACTAATTTCAATCATCTACAACTTAGATGATTGACTTTAGGATATGTTTTCTAACAGTTAGAACTAGATCCTTCTCCAATTTCTGACTTGGTTAACCTTCTATTTAAGAACTGGAGGCCTTTGTATCCCTTATTAGGTCTTCACCCATGTCAGGATAAGATCCTCCTATTTTTGACATGGTTGACCTCCTATTTAAGAATCAGAGGCCTTCATATTTCTCGTAAGGATCTTCACCTATGTTAGGATAAGATCCTCCTCCTATTCCTAATATAGGAATTGGAGGTCTTTGTATCCCTCATAAAGATCTTCATTCACGTTAGGATGATGTCTTTCTCCTATTCCTAATATGGTTAATCTTCTATTTAAGAATCAAAGCCCTTCGTGTCCCTTGTAAGGGTCTTCACCCAAGATGAGGTCCTTTTTCTATCCCTGACGTGGTTAACCTCCTATTTAAGAATCGAAGGCCTTCATATCTATTGGTGATATCAATTCCTTTGATATCACTTGTTAAGGATCTAGTACTAGATTATTACAATAGAAAGAAAGAAAAAAGATAAAATAAGAATAATCAAGTATGTAGATCAACCTAAAGGCTCGTCTCTACGGGGCATGCAAAGCTCCACTATAAAAGAGAAAAATAAATACAAGAGGAAAACACCCACTCTTAGCTCATTGTATACAAATCTCTCTCAACTAGAAGCTACCCTCATAAAAGCTTTCTTAGAATCTCAAGAAGACCCTTAGAACCTACAAGATCCTTTATCCTCATGGCCACTGCGTCGGATGCTATGTACCCATTACTTCTCTCTCTCGTGGGCTGCACATACTCAGTGCTCTGCCAAGCTCCTCTTGATGGCTACCTGAGCCTCTCTATGTGCCTTTCACACCACATGTGCCACCTCTCTTGCTCCACAGTACCTCAAGCCTTTAAATAGGATGAGAATCCTATTCTTGGCAATTCACAGGAGTTTAAATAGGGCTCTATCTTCTAACATAAGTCGAACAGGATCTTGATGGAGTTTTGGAATGTTTCTTAACCCTCAAATCATGACTGTAGCCCTCCATGGCAATTGGATCCTGTGGTCCACGCGCAACACTCATAGACCCCTTTTATTAGTCATAATCTAAGTCCAAAATAGAAAATTACATCCTGTTCTACTCGCCTCCATCAAGCCAGCTCTGTTAGAGATCGAGCTGGCTTAACTGCATCTTGCCTAAATACCCACTTTCTATCTGCCTAAGAAGGCTGGCTTGACTGGGGTTCGAGCCAGCTCGATCTCAGTCCAAGCTAGCTCAACCCTATATTAAAGCTAGCCTGACTACTTGCTGATACTAATTCTCCTCTGCTATGGATCGAATTTGAGGCATTAAATCCTAATAATCTCCACCTCGACTTGATATTTGGCCTCCACCTAACTTTAAGAGCTTCTAAATCTTCTCGCCTCCATGCCCTGGTGCAATCGCCTACTGATCATAGATGGACAAACATGGGAGTCGAGCCAGGCTGCTCAATCCTACCTCCATCAATAGCTGTGAACCTCCTGACCTAAGACCTACTCGAAGTAGCCTCCTGTAGTAATAGAAACTTTATCTTGCGACATCGCATATCATCCTCCTAAGTCTCTCATCTTGTGCCAGATCCATCTCCACTTGGAGCTTCACCTCACACTGGGCTGTTAGATATATGTGCCTTAGAAGGCAGAATTGGCTGACACTTGTAATACACTTCTAGGGGCAAAATTATAATTTTGACTATAATTAATGAAATGGGTTATTTTCTATCACACCTGTGTATTTAGTGTCTGTGATACATCCTTTGAGTTAATGGTAATGATAATTCATATTTTCAAGAGTTGAAAATTTAAGACATGAATAATCATTATTAACTCATAAACAGCTCCCGACCATAGGATCATCACGAGGATGGTGATTGATCCGGAAGGTTGGTGTACGATCGCTTCTCTTTAGTAGATGAGTCTTGAGTCTATGGTGTGGAGACACCGGAGCGAGAGTACAGGTACTCGTTAGAGAACGAGGGCACTGAGCGTGACCACCTCGAGTAGTCATTAGGAAGTCTACCTTCTCGTCAATGACTGACTCGATGCTGCAGTAGTGTGTCTGGTTCTTTGACCTGAGATGCATCGGTAGTTCACCTTGAGGGTGTTATAGTTTGACTACACCATTACTCGATCTCCTAGCCATATGGAAACCCTGAGGTGTATGTTGGCTATAGCATGTTCATTGTAGGAACTGGATTGCATCAAGATGGGATCTATCTACCTTGGTGGTAGAGGAGTAGCCCTATGATGATCATGAGAATCAAGTCCAGAAATCCATGGCCATGGTAGAGTGAAATAATAGAAAGAGTTTCTATTTAGATTTTCACATTGGACTCGAATCGAATGATTACATCATATGACAGAGACTAGGGTTTGACGAGTTCACCTTAACCCTAATCTGATCGAGGCTCAAGATAGAAGAACTGAATCACACAGGTAGCTGCACCAAGAGGTTCGCATTCAGCTCTGATGGGTTGCCACCATATACTGCTAGGTGTCACTGGTGGATTTTGGGAGCAATTAGAATGATTTAGATGATCGATCATTCTAGCTGTTCGAATCAGAAGAGTTTTGATCCATCGAAAGAAGTTTTGATGATGTCTATGATAGAGATCATGACATATCCCATTACCATATAGAACTGAACCTAACTGGGTCACACAAACAAGGGTTTGAATCTGGTGATCATCAATTGAACTGATCTAGTTCAATTGATCTGAATGAGATTCAATTAGGTTCAAGGAAATCGTGCTAGCACTCGATTGAACCTAACGTTCTTCTTTTACTATCACAAATAAGTTGTCCTGACTGAGCCAAAGGAGTTTGTGCTCAATCAGAGGCCTTCATATGGTCTGACTGGAGGTTGTCCAAGTCAGAATAGGTTGTCTTATTTGTAAGACATTACCTGCCATTTTTGGTCACCTGCCATTTCTTGTTCTTTGACTTTGGTCAAAAGTCTACCTTTGACTGGTCAAACATTGACCATTGACCCTTTGACTTTTGACCACATGTCATGCACCTATTGGAGAGCTGGTGGGGGCTTGTCCCCCTGCCAGAACTTGGCAAGGAGAAGGGCGCACGCCAAGGGTGGCGTGAGCCCAAGTAGGAGGCGCCTAGGAGTCCTTGTTGGACAAGGACTCCACCTCCCTTTTGGATTCCAATCAGAGTTCTACTAAGAATCCAGTTTGACTGGTCTTAGGTGCCCTCTAAGGAGGAATCCAGGGGTCTCTATTCCAACCAATCAGATTTAGATCTGATTTCACAAAGGGTTGTGATTGGTTGAGAGGAAGAGGAGTTGGATCACAAGAGGTCTATAAATAAGACCCTACGCCCAACCCTAATTCTAAGTGAAAAAGAGATTTCCCACACCCCAAGGCTGCCTCTCCCCTCCTTCTCCATGCCATAGTCTCTTCTCCCCTTGCTCTCCACATCCAAAAGTGTTTTGGATTTAGATTGGTGCGATTCAGATCAAGGAAAGGCGATCAAAAGCAAGAAGGCTGCGCTGCTGCAAAAGGACGACTGCAGATCTTCAAAAGAGTTTTGAAGATCCTCCAGATCTGATTTTTGGAGGTGTGATAGAGAAGAAGAGGATCTCCAGATCCAACCCGAGTGGATACCGATAGAGGCCAGGCGCTTGCGTGGCTAAGATCCAGAACCTTCCACTGCAATCAGGATCATCTACAGGGTAATAGGATTACCCAAATCAGGTAAATTAAATTTGATTTAATTTATCTTATTTTATTTTATTTATTAAAATAATAATAATTAGATCTGAAACTTATCAAGATCTGATTGAGATCAAAAGAATATTTTTGAAATATATCTCTTGATCTGATCAGATTTGGACGAACCTGGACTGGGAAATCAGGATTTCCCTTCAACTGGTATCAGAGCCATGGTTCTAAAATTATTTAGATCTGATTTTAATTTTATTTTAATTAGAAAATAAAGTGATTTTAGATGTCACATGAGATATGATCAGATCTAAAATTAGAAAAATTAAAATTAAATGATTTGGATCTAAGAACATGAAGATATGCATGACTAGTTCTAGAATAGAATAGTTCTATAGAATAGTTTTGCATGTCTTTGATTTAATCTGATTAAATCATATTTTAGATCTTCTTATTCACTATTTTCTGATATTATAAGTGTTATAATAACATCTGATAAACAGCAAATAAAAATTATTTAATTTTAAATATCATATGAGATATGATAGATACATGACTAGACTAGTTGTAGAATAGTTCTACATAATTATCTAGATTAGAATTTATTTTGATTAGATCAATTTAAATCTAATTTTTTCAGATTATTATGTGATAATTTAGATCTGAAAACATGCATGATTTGATACATGAGATGTATGCAAAATATGCCTTGATTAGATCTAAATTTGTATATGAGATATATGATATAGATCTATAACTGTTTTGTAGATTTACATGTTCCTGATTAAGGCGTTCCTCTTGGCCGTCCGGTCATAAGAACGAAGAAGGGTTTGAAGGCCCTCTCTTTCCATTCGATGGGGTGTTCTTATGACGTGTAGGGGTGCTGCGTGTTCGTCCTTAATCAGAAATCCAAAACTTACTTTCTACAAAACCCTAGATCCTGAAACCCTAGGATTTATTGTGCATATTTTGTTTATGAACCCAACTTAATTAAGAATTAAGTTTATGGAATATTAATTAGGTCTAAAATTGAGAATTTTAGATCTAAGATATATTCATAATACTGGGTTCGAGCTTGGGTAGCTCAATTAGGTCTAAGCGGTTGATCAAACCGAATCAAGAGTTGGTTAGATGGGATCAACAATGCTTAAATTGACCAGCCTAATAGGATTAAGTCTGGGTCAAGATCGAGTCACGATCAAGCAAGACCTAATTAGGCTCAGAGGTTAGAGTCTGGATTGTAGGCTAACCCAATTGGTTCTGACTCAACAATTTGGTGTCTAAGGTAAGTTTGGCACAGACGACCGACTGGTTTTTAATTGGAAGCTACTCGACCTGAATACGTTCTTGTGCGAGTTAACGGCATATTCCTTCCACCGGATCTCACTTACCTGGCCATATCTATTGACACAGTTCTGATCTGAGGTGGTCAATAATCCGAGCTGACCCATGCCACTAGGTTAGTCATAATTGTTATGACTAAGCCAAGTCTAGTTTAATGAGATCTGAATCAATTCTTCCTAAGAAAAGATTAAGTCCGAGGTCTTCCACCATTGTAGACGTGCGGGCCCTTCCCGAGGTTGATTGTTCTCGGCTGGATACAGTGGCTCAGTTGCACCGGGAAGATGCAACCATGTCTATTAGGCATTGGATGCTATGGGCTGGAGGATGAGTTGGGCTCAATATTCCGGATACGGTGAGAGACCCAATTAGGAACCCAGTCTATGCAAATGGTGGGTCTGACTTAACTAAGGAGTGGATCAATATTCCGGATATGGTGAGATTCATGAATTAGAGACCAAGTTTGGGTGCACCATGATTAGAGAATCATTGAACAAGAGTTGTTCACTCATTGGCTAATCCATCACCAATAACTGTTAGGTGAGGTGATGAGTCAGTTGGTGAGACCGCACCACCCACTAGAAATCATCAATCGCGGAGATTTTCGCATCTCTACAAAGGGAGTGTAGGGATCCGAGAAAATAGTGGGAGCTAATTTGTTTAAAAATAAAATCCCTAAACAAATTGGTCAAGTCAAAATTACAGTATCTAACTAGAATCTTTGACTCTCTACAGGAAAATGTCTGCGTCCAACCCACTGGCACGTATCCTAGACACACATAGACTGACTGGACCCAATTATAAAGATTGGCTCAGGAACTACAAAATTGTTTTGGGTTCAGAGAAGTTAACACATGTTTTGGACCAGGACCCTCCCACCTTACCAGCTCGTCCATCCACTAAACAGAGAGCGTCTCTGGAAAAATGGATTGACGAAGACAATAAGGCCAGATACTACATGTTGGGCTCGATGTCTGATGAGCTCCAGCGCCAACATGAAGATATCAGGACTGCTCGCCAAATGTTGGCTCACCTGCAGGAGATGTTTGGTGAACAGAGTCGCGCAGCCAAATATCAAGTCACGAAACGACTTTTTAAGGCTAAGATGCGTGATGGGCAGTCAGTCCAAGATCACTGTCTGACAATGATCAAGGACATGGAAGAGCTTGAGAAGCTCGGTGTGAAGTTGGACTTGGACTTGCAGAACGATATTATTCTGCAATCCTTGACTGATGCATATGGGCAATTCATCATGAATTACCACATGCATAAACTTCAAAATTCCTTGGCCGAGTTGATGAATATGCTGGTTACCGCTGAGCTTACTATGAAAGGTTCTAAAGGCTCAGTTCTTGCTATGGAACGGACTTCTTCCAAAAGAAAGTCTTATGGAAAGAAAAAGAAGTCTGTGAAAAAGCAAAAGGTAGAAGGATCAAAGAAGAAGAAGGCAGAACCAAAGAAGAAGGTCGATGGCAAAGGAAAGTGTTTCCATTGCAACAGCGACGGCCATTGGAAGCGGAACTGCCCTACTTACCTGGCCACCCTGAAGAACAAGAAGGAAGGTCCTTCTGGAGGTATGCTCGTTATTGAGTCTAACCTTACAATTTCTTCTGCATCCAGTTGGGTGCTTGACTCTGGTTCTAGTGCTCATCTGTGCACTTCTATGCAGGGTCTTGAGGATAGCAGGAGGCTGAGGGATGGAGACATGATCCTACGCGTCGGTAATGGAGCAAGAGTTGCTGCAGTAGCCGTGGGAACATACCCTCTGCGATTACCATCTGGTTTAGACTTAGTTTTAAAAGACTGTTATTATGTGCCTGCAGCTAGCAGGAATTTGATTTCTGTTTCATGCTTAGCACAAGAAGGTTATCTGATCACCTTCTTTAAGGACCATTGTAACATTCTTTATGAAAGAAATAAAATTGCAAATGGTTTCCTTGTTAATGGTCTTTATCAGTTGCATATTGATGTACCTATTTTAACTATCGAGCAAAACGTGAATGCCAAACGACCTAGGGATAGTCCAAACGACAGATATCTATGGCACCTGAGATTAGGTCATATAGCAGAAGATAGGATTAACAAATTGGAGAAAAATGGGCTATTGAGTCCATTGACTTTTGAGTCATATCCAACTTGTGAATCTTGTCTTCAAGGCAAAATGACTAAACTCCCTTTTGTTGGACATGGGGAGAGGGCCACAGATCTCCTTGCCCTAGTACATACTGATGTGTGCGGCCCATTCGATGTGCCGGCTAGAGGCAATTTTGTCTACTTCATTACCTTTACCGATGATCTGTCTAGGTATGGGTATGTGTATCTTATGAGACACAAGTTTGAAGCCTTTGAAAAGTTCAAAGAATTCAGACATGAAGTAGAAAAACAAACTGAAAAACCCATTAAGGTTCTTCGATCAGATCGAGGAGGTGAATACCTTAGCCGGGAATTCCTAGACTATCTTAAGGAAAATGGCGTAGTCTCTCAATGGACTCCACCAGGAACACCTCAACTCAACGGGGTTTCAGAACGGAGAAATCGGACTCTATTGGATATGGTTCGATCCATGATGAGCTTCACAGACCTCCCAGATTTTCTTTGGGGACATTCATTATTAACTTCAATCTATTTACTGAATAGGGTTCCCTCTAAAACCGTTCCTACCACACCGTATGAGATATGGCACGGTAAAAAACCAAGTCTGAGTCATCTCAGAATTTGGGGTTGTCCGGCTTATGTCAAAAGACAACAAGCGGACAAGTTAGAATTTAGGTCCTTTAGAGCTCGATTCATAGGATATCCTAAAGAGTCATTAGGATACTATTTCTACATTCCAGAAGACCACAATGTGATTGTGAGTCGACATGCCATATTTCTTGAAAAATAGTTTATTCAAGATAGTGGCATTGGAAAGCAGATTAAGCTTGATGAGAAAGTCTCACAAGCAGAATGAGCTAAGGACCAAGTGG
>QRFJ01002797.1:18501-91613 GCA_006176705.1 Cocos nucifera | reverse complement strand
ATGGCTCTGATACCAAATTTGAAGGGAAATCCCTGATTCCCGGTCCAGGTTTCGTCCAGATCTGATCAAGATCAAGAGATATATTCAAAAAATATTTTCTTTGATCCCAATTAGATCTTTGAGTAAGCTTTCAGATCTGAATTATTATTATTTTAATAAATAAGATTAAAATAAGAATAATTAAATCAAAATTTAATTTACTCATTTGGGTAACCTATTACCCTGTAAGATGATCTGATTGGAGCGGAAGGTTCTAGATCTTTAGCCACTGCAGCGCCTGGCCTCTTACCGGTAACCACTTGGGTTGGATCTGGAGAATCCTCTTCTTCATCAACAGCCTCCAAAAATTAGATCTGATCTAATCTGGAGGATCTTCAAAACTCTTTTGAAGAATCTGCAGTCGTCTTTTGCAGCAGCGAAGCCTCTTGCTTTTGACGCCTTTTCCTTGATGCTGGAATGCACCACCCTAAATCCAAAAACACTTTTTGGACTGGAGAGCAGGGGAGAAGAACTATGGCAATGGAGAAGGAAGGGGAGAGGCACCCTGGGTGTTGGGGTTAATCTATTTGTTGCCAGCTTGCAATTTAGGTGATTGGGCGCAGTGGTATTATTTTATAGACTAGCTTGATCCAACTCCTCTTCCTCTCAAACCAATCACAACCCTTTGTGAAATCAGATCTAAATCTGATTGGTAGTGAATAGAGACCTCTGGATTCTCTCCTTAGAGGGCGCCTAAAGACCCAGTAAACTGGTCTCCTAGTAAGTAGACTCTAAATGTGGAATCCAGAAAAGGGAGTGGAGTCCTTGTTCCCAACAAGGACCCTAGGCGCCTCCTACTTTGGCCTCAATCGCCACCCTTGGCGTGCGCCCTTCCTTGCAGAGTTCTGGTCAGGGTTGACAGAGCCCCCCAGCTTCCAATAGGTGCATGGAACGATGTGTCAAAGTCAAAGGTCAATGTCAATGTTTGACCCCAAAGGTAGATCTTGTTGACAAAGTCAAAGAACAAGACAATGATGAGGGAAACCCAAAAATGGCAGGTAATGGTCTTACAATAAGACAACCTATTTATACTTGGACAACCTCCAGTACCGACCTATGGAAGCCTCTGATTGAGCACAAACTCCTTTGCTCACGTTCAGGACAACTTATTTGGTGATAGTAAAGAAGAACGTTAGGTTCAATCGAGTGCTTAGCACGATTTTCCTTGAACTAATTGAATCTCATTCAGATCAATTGAACTAGATCAGTTCAATTGAATGATCACCAGAATTCAAAACCCTTGTTTGTGTGAACCCAGTTAGGTTTCATTCCTGTATCGGTAATGGGAAATATGTTCATGATGCTCTATGCATAGACATCATCGAAACTCCTTTCGATGGATCAGAACTCTTTCTGATTCGAAGCTTAGAATGATGCGATCATCCAAATAATTTAATTGCTTCCCAAATATCCACTCAGTGGACACTCTAGCAGTATATTGAGCTGGTCAACCCATCAGAGCTGAATGCGACCTCTTGGTGGCAGCTTACAGTGTGTGATTTCAGTTCTTCTATCTTGAGCCCCGATCAAGAATAGGTTAAGGTAGAACTCGTCAAACCCTAGTCTCTGTCATATTGAATGTAATCATTCGAATTCGAGTCCCAAGTGAAAACTCTAAATAGAAACTTTTCTATTATTTCAACTCTGCCATGGCCATGGGCATTCGGAACTTGATTCTCAATATATATCATAGGGCTGCTCCTCCTACCCCACACACGCACCTTACGTTTGACACAGAACAACGAACCAACACACACCACCACACCCGCACACATACCATGCACACCATTCTACACTACACCAAGACCCCTCGCAGCACACACACAACAATCAGCGACACAAACCACAGCAGCCGCACCACTTCACCAACATAAACACCCAACACACACACCCACACCACTGTTGAACCACACCACATTATCCACACACACACACCCACCACGTACACCCCAGACAGACACATACCACCGGAGGGTAGATAGATCCCATCTTGATTGCAATCAGGTTTTCCTACAATGAACATGTCATAGCCAACATATCGCTCAGGTTCCAATATGGCTAGGAGACCGAGGTAATGGTGTAAGTCAAACTATAAACACCCCTCAAGTGACTGTCGATGCATCTAGGTCAAGAACCAGACACATCTAATGCAATGCATCGAGTTCCAGTCATTTGACGAGAAGGTAGAACTCCCTAACTGACTACTCCGAGGTGGTCACGCTCAGTGCTCCGTTCTCTTAACGAGTAAAACTGTACTTTCGCTCCAGTTATCTCCACACCGTAGACTCAGACTCATCTACATAAAAGAGAAGCGATCGTACACCAAACCTTCTGGATCAATCACCATCGCTCAGTGACGATCCTATTTGGTCGGGAGCTATTTATGAGTTTAAATAAATGATTAATTCATGTTCTTAAATTGTTTCAAAACTTCTCAAAATATGAATTAATATTCACCAATAACTCAAAGGATGTAAATCACAGACAACAAATACACAGGGTGAATAAAAATAATCCATTTTATTGATTTATTAGTCAAAAATTCAAATTTGCCCCTAGAAGGTGTCTTACAAGTGTCAGCCAAATTCCGTGGCTCTAGTCGCGCCGCGATACTTGGGCGAGTACGTGATCCACACACTCACGTGAATAGCGGCACAGTGGGAGCGCGAGGAGAAACTTTTCCGATCTACGAGGTTTCGGAGGAGGTTAGTGTTCTCTATTAGCCTCAACCTGATTTGGTTTTCCACCTTTGGTCCTTAGCTCTTCTGCCTGTTGAGACTTTCTATCAAGCTATCTGCTTTCCAATGCCACTATCTTGAATAAAACTTTTTTTAAGAAATAATGGCATGTCGACTCACAATCACATCTGTGGTCCTTCTGAGAATGTAGAAATAGTATCCTAAATGACTCTTTAAGGATATCCTATTGAATCGAGCTCTAAAGGACCTAAATCTAACTTGTCCGCTTGTTGTCTTTTGACATAAGCCGGACAACCCCAAAATTTCTGAAAGATAATCAGACTTGGTTTTTAAACCGTGCCATATCTCATATGGTTGTGGTAAGGAACATGGTTAGAGGGAACCTATTCAGTAAATAGATTGAAAGTTAACAATGATGTCCCCAAAGAAAAATCTGGGAGGTCGTGAAGCTTCATCAGGATCGAACACATATCCAATAGAGTCCGATTTCTCCGTTCTGAAACCCGTTGAGTTGAGGTGTTTCCTGTGGAGTCCATTGAGAGACTACGCCATTTTCCTTAAGATAGTCATAGGAATTCCGGCTAAGGTATTCACCTCCTCGATCTGAATCGAAGAACCTTAATGGTTTTTCAGTTTGTTTTTCTACTTTCATGTCTGAATTCTTTTGAACTTTTCAAAGGCTTCAGACTTGTGTCTCATAAGATACACATACCCATACCTAGACAGATCATCGGTAAAGGTAATGAAGTAGACAAATTGCCTCTAGCCGGCACATCGAAATGGCCGCACACATCAGTATGTACTAGGCAAGAGATCTGTGGCCCTCTTCCCCTGTCCAAACATAAAGGGAGTTTAGTCATTTTGCCTTGAAGACAAGATTCACAAGTTGGATTATGACTCAAAGTCAATGGACTCAATAGCCATTTTTTCTCCAATTTGTTAATCCTATCTTCTGCTATATGACCAATCTCAGGTGCCATAGATATCTGTCGTTTGGACTATCCCTAGGTCGTTTGGCATTCACGTTTTGCTCGATAGTTAAAATAGGTACATCAAATGCAACTGATAAAGACCATTAACAAGGAAACCATTTGGCAAATTTATTTCTTTCATAAAGGAATGTTACAATGGTCCTTAAAGAAGGTGATCAGATAACCTTCTTTGTGCTAAGCATGAAACAGAAATCAAATTTCCTGCTAGCTTGCAGGCACATAATAACAGTCTTTTAAAAACTAAGTCTAAACCAGATGGTAATCGCAGAGGGTATGTTCCCACGGCTACTGCAGCAACTCTTGCTCCATTACGATGCGTAGGATCATGTCTCATCCCTCAGCCCTGCTATCCTCAAGACCCTGCATAGAAGTGCACAGATGAGCACTAAGAACCAGAGTCAAGCACCCAATGGATGCAGAAGAAATGTAAGGTTAATCAATAACGAGCATACTCAGAAGGACCTTCCTTCTTGTTCTTCAGGATGGCCAGGTAAGTAGGCAGTTCACGTTCCAATGGCCGTCGCTGTTGCAATGGAAACACTTTCCTTTGCCATCGACCTTTTCTTTGTTCTGCTTCTTCTTCTTTGATCCTCTTCCACTTTTTGCTTTTTCACAGACTTCTTTTTCTTTCCATAGACTTTCTTTTGGAAGAAGTCCGGTCCATAGCAAGAACTGAGCCTTTAGAACCAATTCATAGTAAGCTCAGCGGTAACCAGGTTCTAAAATATTTAGATTGATTTTAATTTTTTTAATTAAAAATAAATTGATTTTAGATGTCACATAGATATGATCGATCTAAATTGAAAATTAAATTAAATATTGGATTCTAAGTTGAACGATATGCATGACTAGTTCTAAAATAGAATAGTTCTATAAATAGTTTTGCATGTTTGATTTAATCTGATTAAATCATATTTTGATTCTTTATTCATATTTCTTGATATTATAAGTTTATAATAACATCTGATAAATAGCAAATAAAAATTATTTAATTTTAAATATCATATGAGATATGATAGATGCATGACTAGACTAGTTGTAGAATAGTTCTACATAATTGTCTAGATTAGAATTTATTTTGATTAGATCAATTTAAATCTAATTTTTCAGATTATTATGTGATAATTTAGATCTGAAAACATGCATGATTATGATACATGAGATGTATGCATATGCCTTGATTAGATCTAAATTGTATATGAGATTAGATATAAGATCTATAACTGTTTTGTAGATTTACATTCCTGATTGCGTTCCTCTTGACCTCCGTCATAAGAACGGAATTTGAAGCCTCTTTTATTCGATGGGTGTTCTTATGACGTGTAGGGTACTGTGTGTTCGTCCTTAATCAGAAATCCAAAACTTACTTTCTGCAAAACCCTAGATCCTGAAACCCTAGGATTTATTGTGCATATTTTGTTTATGAACCCAACTTAATTAAGAATTAAGTTTATGGAATATTAATTAGGTCTAAAATTGAGAATTTCAGATCTAAGACATATTCATAATACTGGGTTCGGGCTTGGGTAGCTCAATTAGGTCTAAGCGGTTGATCAAACCGAATCAAGAGTTGGTTAGATGGGATCAACAATGCTTAAATTGACCACCTAATAGATTAAGTCTGGGTCAAGATCGAGTCACGATAAGCAAGACCTAATTAGGCTCAGAGGTTAGAGTCTGGATTGTAGGCTAACCCAATTGGTTCTGATCAACAATTTGTGTCTAAGGTAAGTTTTGCACAGCGACCGACTGGTTTTTAATTTGGAAGCTACTCGACCTGAATCGTTGTGCGAGTTAAGGCATATTCTTCCACCGGTCTCACTTACCTGGCCATATCTATTGACACAGTTCTGATCTGAGGTGGTCAATAATCCGAGCTGACCCATGCCACTAGGTTAGTCATAATTGTTATGACTAAGCCAAGTCTAGTTTAATGAGACCTGAATCAATTCTTCCTAAGAAAAAGATTAAGTCCGAGGTCTTCCACCATTGGTAGACGTGCGAGCTTCCCGGTTGGATGGATGTGGCTCAGTTGCACGGGAAGATGCAACATGTCTATTAGGCATTGGATGCTATGGCTGGCATGATTGGGTGGTATATTCGTATATGTGAGAGACCCAATTAGGAACCCAGTCTATGCAAATGGGGGTCTGACTTAACTAAGGAGTGGATCAATATTCCGGATACGGTGAGATTCATGAATTAGAGACCAAGTTTGGGTGCACCATGATTAGAGAATCATTGAACAAGAGTTGTTCACTCATTGGCTAACCCATCACCAATAACTGTTAGGTGAGGTGATGAGTCATTGGTAGACCGCACCACGCCACTAGAAATCATAATCGCGGAGATTTTCGCATCTACAAAGGGAGTGTAGGGATCCGAGAAAATAGTGGGAACTAATTTGTTTAAAAATAAAATCCTAACAAATTGTCAAGTCAAAATTACAGTATCTAACTAGAATCTTTGACTCTCTACAGGAAAATGTCTGCGTCCAAACCCACTGGCACGTATCCTAGACACACATAGACTGACTGGACCAATTATAAAGATTGGCTAGAAACTACAAAATTGTTTTGGGTTCAGAGAAGTTAACACATGTTTTGGAACAGGACCTCCCACCTTACCAGCTCGTCCATCACTAAATAGAGAGCGTCTCTGGAAAAAATGGATTGACGAAAAGACAATAAGGCCAGATACTACATGTTGGGCTTGATGTCTGATGAGCTCCAGCGCCAACATGAAGATATCAGGACTGCTCGCCAAATGTTGGCTCACCTGCAGGAGATGTTTGGAACAGAGTCCGCGCCAGCCAAATATCAAGTCACGAAACGACTTTTTAAGGCTAAGATGCGTGATGGGCAGTCAGTCAAGATCACTGTCTGACAATGATCAAGGACATGGAAGAGCTTGAGAAGCTCGGTGTGAAGTTGGACTTGGACTTGCAGAACGATATTATTCTGCAATCCTTGACTGATGCATATGGGCAATTCATCATGAATTAACCACATGCATAAACTTCAAAAATTCCTTGGCCGAGTTGATGAATATGCTGGTTACCGCTGAGCTTACTATGAAAGGTTCTAAAGGCTCAGTTCTTGCTATGGAACGGACTTCTTCCAAAAGAAAGTCTTATGGAAAGAAAAAGAAGTCTGTGAAAAAGCAAAGGTAGAAGGATCAAAGAAGAAGAAGGCAGAACCAAAGAAGAAAGGTCGATGGCAAAGGAAAGTGTTTCCATTGCAACAGCGACGGCCATTGGAAGCGGAACTGCCCTACTTACCTGGCCACCCTGAAGAACAAGAAGGAAGGTCCTTCTGGAGGTATGCTCGTTATTGAGTCTAACCTTACAATTTCTTCTGCATCCAGTTGGGTGCTTGACTCTGGTTCTAGTGCTCATCTGTGCACTTTCTATGCAGGGTCTTGAGGATAGCAGGAGGCTGAGGGATGGAGACATGATCCTACGCGTTGGTAATGGAGCAAGAGTTGCTGCAGTAGCCGTGGGAACATACCCTCTGCGATTACCATCTGGTTTAGACTTAGTTTTGAAAGACTGTTATTATGTGCCTGCAGCTAGCAGGAATTTGATTTCTGTTTCATGCTTAGCACAAGAAGGTTATGTGATTCACCTTCTTTAAGGACCATTGTAACATTCTTTATGAAAGAAATAAAATTGCAAATGGTTTCCTTATTAAATGGTCTTTATCAGTTGCATATTGATGTACCTATTTTAACTATCGAGCAAAACGTGAATGCCAAACGACCTAGGGATAGTCCAAACGACAGATATCTATGGCACCTGAGATTAGGTCATATAGCAGAAGATAGGATTAACAAATTGGAGAAAAAATGGGCTATTGAGTCCATTGACTTTTGAGTCATATCCAACTTGTGAATCTTGTCTTCAAGGCAAAATGACTAAACTCCCTTTTGTTGGACATGGGGAGAGGGCCACAGATCTCCTTGCCCTAGTACATACTGATGTGTGCGGCCCATTCGATGTGCCGGCTAGAGGCAATTTTGTCTACTTCATTACCTTTACCGATGATCTGTCTAGGTATGGGTATGTGTATCTTATGAGACACAAGTCTGAAGCTTTTGAAAAGTTCAAAGAATTCAGACATGAAGTAGAAAAACAAACTGAAAAACCCATTAAGGTTCTTCGATCAGATCGAGGAGGTGAATACCTTAGCCGGGAATTCCTAGACTATCTTAAGGAAAATGGCATAGTCTCTCAATGGACTCCACCAGGAACACCTCAACTCAACGGGGTTTCAGAACGGAGAAATCGGACTCTATTGGATATGGTTCGATCCATGATGAGCTTCACAGACCTCCCAGATTTTCTTTGGGGACATTCATTATTAACTTCAATCTATTTACTGAATAGGGTTCCCTCTAAAACCGTTCCTACCACACCGTATGAGATATGGCACGGTAAGAAACCAAGTCTGAGTCATCTCAGAATTTGGGGTTGTCCGGCTTATGTCAAAAGACAACAAGCGGACAAGTTAGAATTTAGGTCCTTTAGAGCTCGATTCATAGGATATCCTAAAGAGTCATTAGGATACTATTTCTACATTCCAGAAGACCACAATGTGATTGTGAGTCGACATGCCATATTTCTTGAAAAATAGTTTATTCAAGATAGTGGCATTGGAAAGCAGATTAAGCTTGATGAGAAAGTCTCACAAGCAGAACGAGCTAAGGACCAAGTGGAACCAAATCAGGTTGAGCCAATAAGAACACTACCTCCTCCACCTCGTAGATCGGAAAGAGTTTCCCGTCCCCCTGAAAGATACTTAGGTATTATTTCAGAGGATGTAGAGGAAATGTTCCTCATAGGTAATGGTGCTCATGGTGATGATCCCAAAACCTACAACGAGGCGATATCAGATATCGACTCCGAGAAATGGCTTGAGGCAATGAAGTCAGAGATCGACTCGATGCACTCAAACCAAGTCTGGACCTTGGTAGATCCACCAGAAGGTATAGTACCTATTGGGTGTAAATGGATCTTCAAGAGAAAGATTGGTGCAGATGGGAATGTGGAGACATTCAAGGCTAGATTGGTGGCAAAAGGTTATAGTCAACGCGAAGGCATTGACTATCAGGATACCTTTTTTTCGGTAGCTATGCTAAAATCCATCCGCACATTGCTTGCCGTTGCAACCTATTTTGATTATGAAATATGGCAAATGGACGTGAAAACGGCATTCCTAAATGGATATCTTGAGGAAGATATCTATATGGAACAGCCGCTAGGTTTCACATCCAGTGATACTGATCACAAGGTTTGCAAGCTGCAAAGGTCCATATATGGACTTAAGCAAGCATCTCGGAGCTGGAACACTCGTTTCAATGATGTGATCAAAAAGTTTGGTTTCATCAAAAATGAAGAGGAACCATGTGTTTTCAAAAGGGTCAGTGGGAGCGCTGTTGTCTTCCTCGTATTGTACGTGGATGACATCCTCCTTATTGGGAATGATATTCCCATGTTGACATCAGTCAAGATGTGGTTGTCCAAGGAATTCTCCATGAAAGACCTAGGTGAAGCATCCTTTATTCTAGGAATTAAGGTCTATAGGGATAGACCGAATAGGATGCTAGGACTTTCACAGAAGATGTACATAGAGGAAGTACTAAAGAGGTTTAGTATGGAAAACTCTAAGAGGGGATTAATACCCTTCAGACATGGTATTCATCTTTCCAAGAAGATGTGCCCCAGCACACCTGAGGAAATAGAACGCATGAGCAAGATCCCTTATGCTTCTGCAATAGGGAGCCTCATGTATGCCATGCTATGTACACGACCTGATATAGCCCATGCTGTGAGTGTCACAAGCAGATATCAGTCAAATCCAGATGAAGAACACTGGACTTCTGTGAAATGTATCCTTAAGTACTTAAGAAGAACTAAGGATATGATGTTGGTCTTTGGTAATGGAGAACTCCAAGTTCAGGGATACACAGACTCGGACTTCATGTCTGATATAGATGATCGAAAGTCGACATCTGGCAGACTGTTTGTGCTGGAAGAGTTCCAAGCAAACGGATGATATCATCTCATCTGCGATTACCTTGAGAAAGGTTACGTTGAGGTCAAGAGAGTCAACTCCACAGATAATGTGGCAGACCCACTTACAAAGCCGTTGGGCCAGCAGAAGATCGAAGCCCACCTTGAGAAGATGGGACTTAGACTTGTAGCCAATTGGCTTTAGGACAAGTGGGAGATTGTTAGATATATGTGCCCTAGAAGCCAGAATTGGCTGACACTTGTAATACACTTCTAGGGGCAAAATTATAATTTTGACTATAATTAATGAAATGGGTTATTTTCTATCACATATGTGTATTTAGTGTCTGTGATACATCCTTTGAGTTAATGGTAATGATAATTCATATTTTCAAGAGTTGAAAATTTAAGACATGAATAATCATTATTAACTCATAAACAGCTCCTGACCATAGGATCATCACGAGGATGGTGATTGATCCGGAAGGTTGGTGTACGATCGCTTCTCTTTAGTAGATGAGTCTTGAGTCTACGGTGTGGAGACACCGGAGCGAGAGTACAGGTACTCGTTAGAGAACGAGGGCACTGAGCGTGACCACCTCGAGTAGTCATTAGGAAGTCTACCTTCTCGTCAATGACTGACTCGATGCTGCAGTAGTGTGTCTGGTTCTTTGACCTGAGATGCATCGGCAGTTCACCTTGAGGGTGTTATAGTTTGACTACGCCATTACTCGGTCTCCTAGCCATATGGAACCCTGAGGTGTATGTTGGCTATAGCATGTTCATTGTAGGAACTGGATTGCATCAAGATGGAATCTATCTACCTCGGTGGTAGAGGAGTAGCCCTATGATGATCATGAGAATCAAGTCCAGAAATCCATGGCCATGGTAGAGTGAAATAATAGAAAGAGTTTCTATTTAGATTTTCACATTGGACTCGAATCGAATGATTACATCATATGACAGAGACTAGGGTTTGACGAGTTCACCTTAACCCTAATCTGATCGGGGCTCAAGATAGAAGAACTTAATCACACAGGTAGCTGCACCAAGAGGTTCGCATTCAGCTCTGATGGGTTGCCACCATATACTGCTAGGTGTCACTGGTGGATTTTGGGAGCAATTAGAATGATTTAGATGATCGATCATTCTAGCTGTTCGAATCAGAAGAGTTCTGATCCATCGAAAGGAGTTTCGATGATGTCTATGATAGAGATCATGACATATCCCATTACCATACAGAACTGAACCTAACTGGGTCACACAAACAAGGGTTTGAATCTGGTGATCATCAATTGAACTGATCTAGTTCAATTGATCTGAATGAGATTCAATTAGGTTCAAGGAAATCGTGCTAGCACTCGATTGAACCTAACGTTCTTCTTTTACTATCATAAATAAGTTGTCCTGACTGAGCCAAAGGAGTTTGTGCTCAATCAGAGGCCTTCATATGGTCTGACTGGAGGTTGTCCAAGTCAGAATAGGTTGTCTTATTTGTAAGACATTACCTGCCATTTTTGGTCACCTGCCATTTCTTGTTCTTTGACTTTGGTCAAAAGTCTACCTTTGACTGGTCAAACATTGACCATTGACCCTTTGACTTTTGACCACATGTCATGCACCTATTGGAGAGCTGGTGGGGGCCTTGTCCCCCTGCCAGAACCTGGCAAGGAGAAGGGCGCACGCCAAGGGTGGCGTGAGCCCAAGTAGGAGGCGCCTAGGAGTCCTTGTTGGACAAGGACTCCACCTCCCTTTTGGATTCCAATCAGAGTTCTACTAAGAATCCAGTTTGACTGGTCTTAGGCGCCCTCTAAGGAGGAATCCAGGGGTCTCTATTCCAACCAATCAGATTTAGATCTGATTTCACAAAGGGTTGTGATTGGTTGAGAGGAAGAGGAGTTGGATCACAAGAGGTCTATAAATAAGACCCTGCGCCCAACCCTAATTCTAAGTGAAAAAGAGATTTCCCACGCCCCAAGGCTGCCTCTCCCCTCCTTCTCCATGCCATAGTCTCTTCTCCCCTTGCTCTCCATGTCCAAAAGTGTTTTGGATTTAGATTGGTGCGATTCAGATCAAGGAAAGGCGATCAAAAGCAAGAAGGCTGCGCTGCTGCAAAAGGACGACTGCAGATCTTCAAAAGAGTTTTGAAGATCCTCCAGATCAGATCCAGATCTGATTTTTGGAGGTGTGATAGAGAAGAAGAGGATCTCCAGATCCAACCCGAGTGGATACCGGTAGAGGCCAGGCGCTTGCATGGCTAAGATCCAGAACCTTCCGCTGCAATCAGGATCATCTACAGGGTAATAGGATTACCCAAATCAGGTAAATTAAATTTGATTTAATTTATCTTATTTTATTTTATTTATTAAAATAATAATAATCAGATCTGAAACTTATCAAGATCTGATTGAGATCAAGAAAATATTTTTGAAATATATCTCTTGATCTGATCAGATCTGGACGAACCTGGACCGGGAAATCAGGATTTCCCTTCATGGGCTCCTTGCCATGAGGTAATGTCCTCCATACTTTCTTCCTCTTAATACCATCCTACTGCCGTACATGACCTTTAGGATTCCTCCGTCAACCTTTCATTTAAAGCCAATCGAATCCAATCTACTTAGTGAGATTAGATTTTTCTTAAAGCTGGATATGTATCAGAACTCATCCAACTTCTTCACTATTCCATCATGGAACTTCATGCTAACCATCCCACTATCCTTGATCTCACAGCTCAATCTATCTGACAAGAACACAGTACCCTCACTAGTCTCCAAGGAGTCAAACATCTTCTCTCTGTAACATACATGATGAAAACAAGCAGAATCCATAATCTACTAGGAGGAAGAAGTAGATACCTCATCAGTAATCAGAAGAATATCATCACTATCTTCTATATCGCTATTGGCTATCACCACAGTAGCATATATTCGATCTTTGAGTTATGGACAATCCTTGACTCAATGCCCCAACTCATCGCATCAATAGCATCTGATCTTGCTATGGTCCCTCATCTTGAACCTGGATCATCCTCCTCATGATCCTTTGCCACTCCATCTATTGGCTCCTACTCTTTCAAAAACTGCCAAAGCTAAGTTGTCGCCATCTAAGCTCGAAGTTAGGTTCTTTCTCTTAAGAACCTCATTCTGGAGAATTGCTATAGTGACTTCGTCCATCTTAATGGTGCTCTTACCTACAAGAAGAGCGGTCACTAAAGACTCATACGAAGGGTGAAGCGATGCTAGTAGGACCAACGCTCTAGTCTTCTCCTCAACCTTTTTGCAAATACTGAGAAGGTCGGCAAGGATCTTCTAGAAGTTGGATAGATGCGCCAACATGCTCTGACCTTCAACCATCCATAGCTGGTAGAACTGCCTCCAAAGGAATAGCATGTTGGTGACTAACTTTGCTATGTACAACACCTTGAGCTTTGACCACAGCACCATTGAAAAAGTCTCACCAAGTACATGGATCACAACATCATCCACTAGATACAAACGGATCATGCTTCTCATCTGCATCTAGATCCACTTTCAATCGTTCACCTCCATGATGGCTGGCATCTCCTCATACAAGAGAGCATTGATCAAACCCTATTAGAGGAGGACATCCTTTATCCTTACTTGCCACAAGAAAAAATTGCCCTTTCCATCAAACCTGTTGATCTCCATCCTGATTGTGCTTGTCTTCTCCATACTCTTCAATCTTTAATACCACTACTATAATCTACACTTTGGTACTATATGGCTCTAATACCAATTATTGGTGATATCAATTTCTTTAATATCACTTGTTGAGAATCTAGTACTAGATTATTATGGTATGAAGAAAGAAGAAAAATAAAATAAGAATAATCAAGTATGTAGATCAACCTAAAGGCTTGCCTCCATGGAGCATGCAAAACTCTACTATGAAAGAAAAAAATAAGTACAAGAGGAGAACACCCACTCTTAACTCACTATGCATAAATCTCTCTCAGCTAGAAGCTACCCTCACAAAATCTCTTTCAAAATTTCAAGAAGACCCTTAGAAGCTACAAGATGCTCTACCCTCACAACCTTCGCACTGAAAGCTATGCACCTATTACTTCTCTCTCTCGTAGGTTGCATGTACTTGGCGCTCTGCCAAGCTCCTTTTGGTCACTGCCTAAGTCTCTCTATATGCCTCTCATGCCATAAGCACCACCTCTCTTGCTCCATAATACCTCAGGTCTTTAAATAGGATGAGAATCCTATTTTTAGCAATTCATAGGAGTCCTAATAGGGCTCTGTCTCCTAACATGAGTCGAATAGGATCCTGATGGAGTCTTGGAATATTTTCAACCCTCAGATCATGATCGTAGCCTTTCATAGCCGCTAGATCCTGTAGTCCACGCGCAACTCCCGTAGACCCATTTGATTAATCACAATCCGAGTCCAAAATAGAAAACTCCATCCTATTCTATTCACCTCCGTCGAGCTAGCTCTGTCAAAGATCGAGCTAGCTTAACTATCTCGTTCGAGCACATGCTTTCTATCTGCCTGAGAGAGCTGGCTTGACTAGGATTTGAGCTGGCTCGACCTCATATCGAAGCCAGCCTAACTACTAACTGATATTGATTTTTCTCTGCTGTGGATCAAATTCGAGGCATCAAATCCTAATAATATCCCTCATAAGGGTTTTCACCCACATCAGGATGAGATTTCTTTCCTATTTCTGATGTGGTTAACCTTTTTATTTAAGAATCGAAGATCTTTGTATCCCTCATAAGGATCTCACTCACATCAAGATGAGGTCCTCCTCCTATTTCTGATGTGGTTAACCTTCTATTTAAGAACCCAAAGCCTTCATATCCCTCGTAAGGATCTTCACCCACGTCAAAATGAGGTCTTCCTCCTATTTCTAATATGGTTAATCTCCTATTTAAGAACCAAAGCCCTTCAACTTCATTTAAGAATGAAGTTTGGCTTAATGATTTCCTACCATAATTCAACTTGCGCAAAAGATAGGAATGTTAAAGTAAGAAATTTTTTATTGAAATATGGTTATTAATAATACATTCATAGATTTTCTAAATTTTAAGGTCGGGATAGTGTAGCTCTTCCAAACTTCTTTATACGGTAAGTTCCTAGTCGGACAACTTCCTCAACTTCATAAGGGCCTTTCCAGTTTAGAGCAAGCTTGCCTTGATTTTGTGGTTAAGAAACCTTCACTCGATGTAGCACCAGATCTTTAATCTTGAAAGTTTTACTTTTGACCCTAGAATTATAGTACCGAGCTACTTTTTGTCTGTAAGTCACCATCCAAATTTGAGCTTTCTCTTGCTTTTCTTCCAACAAATCAAGATTCGCCCTAAGGTCCTGTGAATTATTTCGCTCATCAAAGTTTTACACGTATGCTGAGAAAAGTTTGAGTTCGACTGGAATGACTACCTCAGTTTCAAAAGTCAGAGCAAAAGGAGTCTCCTCAGTTGGCAACCTCTAAATAGTTCTATATGCTTAGAACACATGATAAAGTTCATCCACCTATGTTCTCTTTGCTCTTTCAAGCCTTGTCTTTACTTTTCATAGTAGAGTTCTATTAATTACTTTATGATAATTATCATAAATTAATAAATTAAAGCATTAAAATATATGTTAATTTAATATTTATTTAAAAATTTAATATTTTTATGGATGTTTTGTAGGAAAGAAGCTCACCAATATGAAGAGCTTGATTTGTGGGTTCTAACTTAATCAATTTCACTCAAATTGGAGTAAAAACAAAAAAGTTAATGAAGCTTGAAAGTTTTAATGAAGAGAAAAATATATATATATTTAAAATTAACTAAACCGACTGATGTAGTGAAAATCAGACTGTGGCCCGACCACCATGCGAGCCAAACTAACCCAGCAAAAACTGACCCAGCTTACCAAAACCTGACGATAGGCTGATGTCAGTTTTCCATGCAATTTATAGGGACCTAAACACTATAGCTATAAGCCGGGTTTTCACATGGCGCATAGAAATTCCTCTTGGTTGTCGCGGTCCACAAACACCATGCACTATCTAACAGCTAGAAGCACTCTTCAGGGGCAATCGGACGATGGGGATGAGTGCCGATTTTGATCAAAAAACTTCCCAGCTCGATCATGCATGGATGGATGACTCTCAGAGCAGTCAGTTGCCATCCGACGATAGAGACAAATTCCCAAGGTCATTAGGACTTGCCAGGCATTCCTATGCGCAATCCGATGGTCTTCAAGCTTTTGAAGGATTAATCTAACGGCTAGGATTTCATTAACTTCAAATAATTTAGGCCAAACTCGAATTGGACTTTGAAAAAGACCACAAAACTCTTGATTTCCTCTCTATTTAAACCCCTATTCATGCCAAAAGGAGAAGAGGGTCCTGAGAGCAACAACAAGTAATTTTTTCTTCTTTTTTCTCTTTTTCTTCCATTTTCTTTTATTTTTCATCCATCCAAGAAGCTTGAAGATGTCAATTGTGGAGGAATTTTCAAGCATGCATGGCTAAGTATCTCATGTCTTCGGGGAGTAAGAAAAATCTTCAGTATGATAGTTTGTAATTAAATCTTTTTTTTTATTGAGCAATAATTTTTTTTTATCTATTTTTTTACATGCCAATCTTATTTATGCTTTAATGTTAAATTTTTCATAATTTATAACTAAAGAGATAGATCATGTTCATGAAAAGATTTAGTCTGTGCTCAAGTTAGAATAAATTATAAGATTTATTAAATTAATATTTTATATTCTTTGATTGCATGATCTAAATAATTTGTATCTGTAAGATGGTTCATAATCATGTTAGATATGATCCATGCTTGATAAAATAGATTATGTTAGAACTAGATCAAAGAAATAGGTATAAGATTGCATGTCGATAGTAAAAAGATTACATGATCAATTATAAACTTAAATACTAAAGATAAAATTAAAACCTGAGATAATTTTCTCTCCCTAATTAAAAAATACTTTTCTACTGCTTTTTAATTTGCTGCTACTTTAAGAATTTCAAAACCAATCAAACAATCTTCTTTATTTTTTTTAAAATTAACTATCCTCGATCCTTGAGGAAATTGACATCTGACTCATCACTGTTCTAATTTATAATAAGTTAGATTTAATTTTTATTTATTGCTCTAAATAATAAGCATCAAATTTTTGGCACTGTTGTCAAAAATCTTGACACGGTTGATAATAAATAAATAAATAAATAAAAATTAAAAAAAATATTTTTATTATTTTTTAATTTTATTTAGTTATTACTACCTATCATAACTGTTTTCTTGCTTTCTATAGTTTAGACTAATTTATTGCTTCTTGAGACTTAATCACTTAAATTTACTTTCTTTTGCAAAATCAAATAAATCAAAACTTAAAAAAATACCTATAAAAGGATAAAACTTTAAATCCTAAAAATTCACTGACATCTCATAATACTTAATTAATTTAGCATAATCATAAATATTAAATAAAATTAATTTTCACCATATTTGGATATCTTATTTTGTTTACATTACATATTCATAATATACTTTAAGGACACAATCCATTAAATAAGATAAGATGGAGATTTCATCATCCTTCCTTAGCCCACAAACCATCATTCTTCATAGTGCATTGACCTAGATCTTGATTTAAAATTAATTAGATGTTGGCCCCTAAGGATATTCGAGCTCATTAGGATAAGAAAATCCTAGAGTTGGATTGGATTCAGGTTGGTTAATTACTTGATGTCTAAGGCAAGTGGTCCAAAGATTATGGTTTTTAATTGGTTCCATTGTCTAATCTGACCAACTCAATTGGTGTCTAAGAAAAGCAATGAGCAAGAAATCTCCCACATCTTATACTTACTAAGTCAAATAGTTATCTAATTTTAAGCTTGGAGTGCTCAAAGATGATCTTGGAACAGTTAGGAGCTGTCTAGATTTAGGTTAACCCTAGGATAGAGAGTCTGTGCTTGCTTAACTTGATTATAATTAACTCCAAATTCAAACCTAATTAAAGCACTCTTCTCTCTTTCATCTCTAGATTTAGGACTTCTTAGAACTCATCTTTAAAATTCTTTTCTTTCTTTTCTCTCATCTCTCTAAAACAATAAATTAAATTTAATATGTGTATATATATATATAATAAATAAAATTATAAAATAGAAACTTGAAAAAAAAAAAATTGATCAATTAGTAAGAATAGATCCAAACCCTACTCTAATCCAAGAAATTGCTGAGTTCATAATGAGTGAGATAGATAAAGAACCTCAAATCCTAATGGATCTTTGCTATCCTGTGGGCTCAACCCAACCATCTTGTATTCAATTATCTCAGACAAAACACCCAATTTTAAAATTAAACCTCAAATCATCAACATGCTCCCTAAATTCATTAAGATTGAAGATGCATATATTTTCATTAGAGAATTTGAGAAAGTATGTGACACCATGAGAATACACCAGCTCTCAGAGGATGCCATTAAACTAAGACTAATTAATTTTGTCTTTAAAAAAAATAATAATAATAGCTATATAGTCTGTCCAACCACTCCATCACAACATGGGATAGCTTTGTCAAAGTGTTCTTAGAAAAATACTTCCCTCACCATAAAACAACAAAATTAAGGAACGAAATTAACCAATTCTACCAATTAGAAAGTGAATCATTCTGAAAATATCTAGACCATTTTAAGAACCTCTTAAGCCAATGCCCACATCATGGGATAGAAACTTGGAGGTTGTGTCAAATAATTTATGAAGGTCTAGAACTAAATTCAAGAACCATGCTATAGTTGATGTGCGAGGGTCAATTCATGTATAAGGAATCCAATGAAGCCTGGCAATTTTTAGAAGATCTAGCGAAAAAGAGGTTGCAATGGGAGGTAACTAGAAAACCTACGCTAACAAGAGATGGTATACATCAAGTTCCATCAACTCTAGCTTTAGAAGCCAAAATTGCCTCATTGCAATGAAAATTTAAGGCCTTAGAATTAAAGAGATCAACCAATGTAAACCAAGTATCTACATTTATGTGTAATGGATGTAGTGCACCAGACTATGTTATAGAAGAATGTCCTCTCCTAATGAACCAAACTGATAATGATTATGCACAGATGAATGCAGCATACCAAAGACTAAATAATAACCCCTATGCATCCACTTATAATCTAGGATGGAGAAACCACCCCAATTTTTTTTGTCATAAGGTCTGAATGTAGGCAATCCTAGTGTCAACCTGTCAAATCCAAGGCCCAACCCTATGCTAAACAATCCACCAGGCTTTAATAATAATGAAAAGAAATTAGATTCTTTTGAAAAAAGCCTAGAAATTTTGATAAAATCATCTACTGATAACTCATCTATCCTTCATAAATTTATGCAAAACATAGACTAACTTATAAACTCTAATTCCCAAGCTATAAATTCAAACTCCCAAGCCATTGCCCATCTAGAAATGCAGTTGGGTCAGTTAGCTTCAGCTCTTAGTAAAAGAGAAAAGGGCAAAGTACCAAGCTAACCTGAATCTAACCCCAGAATCCAAAACAATCAGAGATCACAATAAGGACACCAAATCAACCAATTAAATGCCATTCACACATTAAGATCTGAGAGAAAAATAGATAACTTGGTAGGTACACCTAAATTAGAGGAAGATATAGAAAAACCACTACCTGAACTAAATTTTGACTTGAGCCAGTCCAAGGAACCTAAAACATCCGAATTTGATGAAAACCTTAATGCACCAGCTGAGTCCATACCTAAATCTGTTAGACCAACTACTAATGTTACAACTCCATTCCCAAATAGACTGAAGCCCAACCAAAACTCAGTCAAATTGGACAAAATTTTAGAGGTCTTCAAGCAGGTAAAAGTAAACATCCCTCTACTGGATATGATCCAGTAGGTTCCAATCTATGCTAAATTTCTTAAGGATTTATGTATCAAAAAGAAGACCACTAATGTGCCTAAAAGGGCCTTCTTCGCAACAAGTATGAGTTCTTATCTATCAAATCATATGCCAGTAAAATACAAAGACCCATGATCTCTAACTATTTCATGCACTATAGGAAAAACCCACATTGATAAGGCTCTCTTAGATTTAGGGGCAAGTGTTAATATTCTACCATATTCAATATACAAGCAATTAGGGTTAGGAGAGCTAAAACCCACAGAAATGACTTTATAATTAGCGGATCGATCCTTAAAATTTTCAAAGGGTATAGTAGAGGATGTATTGATTAAAGTTAGTAATTTTTGTTAGAATTTAATACCTTGAATTCGATTCACAGCAAGAAGCAAATTAATTTTCAGCATAGCAGTCGGACTGGCTCTGATACGCGGTCGAGCCGGCTCAGATTGAGATCGAACCAGCTCGAACCACAGTCGAGCCGGCTCTCTCAGGTAGACAGACAGCAGGAGTTCGGACGAGATGCAGTCAAGCCAGCTTGACCCCTGATCGAGCTGACTCAACGAAGATGAATAGAACATGATGGGGTTTTCTCTATTTGGACTCATTTTATGATTAATCCAAGGGGTCTATGGGAGTTGCACGTAGACCATAGGATCCAGCAGTCATAGAGAGTTACGGTCATGATCTGAAAGTCAAAAAATATTCTAAGACTCTATCAAAGGCATGTTTGACTCATATTAGGAGAACAAGCCTTGTTATGACTCTTATGAACTACTGAGAAGAGGATTTTCATCCTATTTAAAGGACTGAGGTACTGTGGAGTATATAAAGATGGTGCATATGGTGTAAGAGGCATGTAGAGAGGCTTAGAAAGCCATCAAAAGAAACTTGGCAGAGCGTCGAGTACGTGCAGCCCATGAGAGAGAGAAGCAACAAGTGCATAGCATCTGATAAGGAGGTTGTGAGGGTAGAGCATCTTGTAGCTTTTGTGGATCTTCTTGGAATTCTGAGAGAATTTTTGTGAAGATAGCTTCTAGTTAAGAGAGATTTATATACGGTAAGTTAAGAGTGGGTGTTCTCCTCTTGTACCTATTTTTCTCTTTCATAGTGAAGCTTTGCATACCCCACGGAGGCGAGCCTTTAGGCTGATCCATGTACTTGATTATTTTTTATTTTACTTCTTTCTTCTTTCTATCATAATAATTTGGTACTAGTTCTTAATAAGTGATATCAGAGTAGCTGATATCCCAATAGTTTCATATCAAAGCGAGTTGATACTACAATAATTTTATCTACCCTATAGACTTCATCATCTTGGAAACTGAACCTATCACAAACCCAAAGGATCATATCCTAGTTATATTAGGTAGACCTATTTTGGCCATAGCCAATGCACAAATGTATTACTGAAATGGACTGATGAAACTCACCTTTGGCAACAAGTCTATAAAGTTGAATATTTTTTATCTAAACAAAATTAAGAAAACAAGCAATGTGAACTGGATTCAAGAAAATACCTATAAGCTCATTGACCTGAGTGATGAAGAGTTTGATCATGAAATTCTAATGGACCAAGAAGATTAAGAGTTCAATGAACTCTCATCAATTGATAATTACAGGATGGAGTCAAGATGGGAGCCTCCAGTTGAACCATTTGAGATAACGATTAAACCACCACCCAAATCATCTATGGAGGAAGCACTCAAGTTAGAGCTCAAATCTCTTCCTAAGCACCTAAAGTATGCCTATCTAGGACCATCAAAAATACTACCAGTAATCATTTCAGTAGACTTAGACCCCATACAAGGAGAAGAATTATTGACCATCCTTAAAGAAAATAAAGAAGCATTAGGATGAACTATGGTAGATTTAAAAAGAATTAGTTCCTCAGTTGTTCAACATAGAATCCATGTATTAGAGGAAGCTAAGCCAAAAAGAGATCCCCAAAGGAGACTCAACCCAGCCATGAAAGAAGTAGTGAAGAAGGAGATAATAAAACTCTTTGACAATAGAATAATATATCCAATTTTAGATAGTTCTCGGGTAAGTCCAATTCAAGTAGTACCCAAGAAGTTAGGAGTTACTGTAGTACATAATGATAACAATGACCTGATACCAACTAAAATTCAAACTAGATGGAGGGTCTGTATAGACTATAGAAAATTAAATGCAACTACTCAAAAGGACCATTTTTCCTTGGCCTTTATAGATCAAATGTTAGAACATTTGGCAGGGCACGATTTTTATTATTTTCTAGATGGATACTCTGGTTACAATCAAATACCTATAGCTCCAGAAGATCAAGAGAAGATAATATTTATCTATCCATTTAGAACCTTCGCCTATAGATGTATGCCTTTTGGATTATGTGATGCCCTATTATATTCCAAAGGTGCATGATTAGCATCTTTTCTGATATGGTGGAATGGTTCTTAGAAATTTTCATGGATGACTTTTTCATTTTTGGATCTACCTTCTCTGAATGTCTACATCATCTCAGATTGGTTTTAGAATGATGTAAGGAGAAACATCTAGTTTGAAACTAAGAAAAATGTCAATTCATGGTTAAGGAGGGTATAGTCTTTGGTCATGTAATTTCAAAGAGGAGCATAGAAGTGGATAAAGCAAAGGTAGATTTAATTAAAAACCATCCACCACCAAAATTAGTAAAAGAAATTTGCTCTTTCCTCGGACATGTTGGTTTTTATAGATGATTTATCAAAAACTTTAGCAAAATAGCTCGACCATTAACTAGCTTGTTAACTAAAGATATCAAATTTGATTTTACACCTGAATGTCACGAGTCCTTTGAACATTTAAAGAAGGAATTGACCTCGACCTCAATTATTCATCCATTGGTATGGACTCAACCTTTTGAGCTCATGTGCGATGCATCAGATCATGCCATAGGAGCTATCCTAGGTCAAAGGATTGATAAGTTACCACAAGTGATCTATTATGCTAGTAGAACCTTAAATGATGCATAGCTAAATTATTCAACTACTAAGAAGAAATTTTTAGCTGTAGTATTTGTTTTAGAGAAATTTAGATCCTAGTTAGTAGGTTCTCACGTGATTATCTACATAGATCATTCTGCCATTAGATACCTCCTTTCAAAAAAGGATGCCAAGGCACGCTTAATCAGATGGATCCTTCTTTTGCAAGAATTTAACCTAGAGATAGAAGATAAAAAAGGTACCGAAAATATAGTGGCAGATCATCTATCTCGATTAGCAATTGCACCAATGAGGAACTACCTATTAATGAGTCCTTCCCTGATGAACAACTTATGTCGATAACCACTGCCATGGTACACTGATATAGTAAATTATTTGATCACCGATAAGACTCTCATGCACTAGACGACTCAGGATAAGAATAAATTTTACTCCCAAGTAAAATATTTTATTTGCGATGATCCATATTTATTCAAATAATATTGATAAGTATCATAAATTTATCAATAAAAGTATTAATTTATTAATTAATTTATATTAATTTTTAAAAATTAATGATCAATTTATATATATTTTTAAAAAATTCATATTTTTTAAAAAATTAATTAAAAAATAATAAAAATTAAAAAATTAAATTTTATAACTAGTGAAAGGAGTTTATTTTTTTGATCACAATGAAATAAGTTTCACATAAAACGAAGCTAAAACAAAGAAGATATAAATTTTTAAAGAAATAAAATAAATAAAAATTAAATGAAAAATAACATATGGCTCAGTCTGCTCAAGCCGTCGTGCCATATCAGCCGGCGCATCCAAATGCATCGAGCCAAGCCAACGAAGCCAGCATGCTAAGCTAGCCATGCAAGTTGACTCAGTCGTGGAAGCCATCAGCTGGTCCATGATCCAGGCGAGGACCACCAGCTCAGCAAAAATTGATGAATCACGGAGCGACACGTGGTGGACCTAGACCCTTAAGGGGTTCATGAAAAATCCATTATGGTTTATAGGGTAAAGAGATAATTTCGCATCAAAGCAGCGAGCAGCGATTGGCTGAGGCATTCGGTGTGCCCGGTTCGCGTGGTCCATAGCTACAATAATTATACGATCCAATGGCCTGTGTTCGATCTAGTGGAGATCCGATGGCTCACGATAAATCCTTCTTTAATTCGAACAGTGCTCAGCGATCTAAAATGATCCGACAGCCAGAAAACCAATCGATGAAGATCCAATGATGGAGAAAGCTCCCGACGATGGTCAGGACTCCCAATGCACGATCAGTGGTCAGATTTTCTCCATCAATGCATGATCAACAGCCAGAATTTAATCCGACCTGATCTGGGCCGATACACATCCAATTTTGATGATTTTTGATCCGTTAGATTTCTATTGAATGGCTAGATTTCATCTAGAGCAGCATAATTCAACCAAGACTCCTTTTAATTCAATTTTCATTCGAATTTCTTCATATTTTGATAATCAAAGAGCTCCTTAGTCCCACATTACCTAGAAAAAAACTGTCCAACCCTCCTAGCTCTATAAATAAGACCCTAGGCCTCCAAAGTTCATTATCTTCGATTAAGGTGAAGCTTTGGCATAGGATGAAGCCAGGCTTTAAGTTAATGGCTGCTTCGAGGTAACTGGTGCTGAGAAAAAAGTTGGGCTTCTACACCATCTTTTTGCCAATGCCGATCCAAGATCAAAGATCAGGCTATTTTATTTTATTCTCTTTTTTTTTAAATTTTATGTATTTAAATTTTAAAATTTTAATTAATAAAACTTTTATTTTTTGCACTTTGATTTCAGCTCTTTATTTTTATTATAATTTAATTTCTATATTTTAGTTATTACTTTTTATTTTATTGCAAGTAGATGCTAAGATCTAACTAGTAGATCTTAGTACCAAGTTTAAATTTCTACACCTTTTAATTTTTGCTTTTCGACTTTTGATTTCAAAATTTTTTTCTTTCTTTTACTTTTCAAAAATTAAAGATTTCAATCCAAAAATACTACCTTTTCTATGGATTTGACCTGACTCACTATTATCTATGTATTTTTAATTATTTTAAAAAGTTGGATTAAACTGATAAACATGGTGTCTTAACGATAACATCGCGCTCTTATCAAGTTTTTGGCACCATTATCGGAGATTATTTTTGATTTTTAATTTTAATTTTTTTAATTTATTTTAAATAAATTAAAAATAATTTTAGCAAATGCACCAAGCTTTTGGCGTCATTGTCGGGAAAGGCACGGACATTAAGTTTTTGATCTCTTTGATTTTTCTATAAATAAATTATAAATAAAATTTTTATTTTCTTATAAATATTTCTTGCTAATTTTTTTTTATTTTGCAAAAAAAAAGATTAAAGAATAAAAAGAATCAAAAGTTTTGCTTGGTGAGATCCATCCTAACTCTAGTCCTCAATCCTTTTTATTTATTTATTTTATTTTTAAATTAATTTAAAAAAAATATTCATTTAAATCTAATTAAAAGCTTCATGATAAGATTAGAAATTCTAACTGCTTAGAGCATGCAACATATTAGTTTTACTTTTATTTTTTTGGTGATCGCTGGAGACAAGGTAAGCTCTTAAGTTTAATCAATTTCATGCATCTACTTTAGTTGCATAGAATTTCTTATTGAAAGTGATTGTGCATATGCATCTTTAAATCAAATTAAGGACAACACCCAATTAAATAAGATAAGATAGAAATTTGATCATCCTTCCTTGGCCCACAAACAACCAACCAACATCCTGCATTGACCTAAGCCTTTAATTTTAAAATCAATTAGACATCAGCCCTAGGAGCTCGAGCTCAATAGGATAAGAAACCCTAAGAGTTGAACTAGGTTAGGATTAGTCAATTTGACTAGTGTCTAGAAAAGTGGCTCAGGAATTATTGGACCCAAAGGAATGTGATTTCTAATTGATTTCATTAGCTTACCTGACCAAGCATAATTGATGTCTAAGGCAAGCAACGGGAGGACTTCTACCGATCTTATACTTACCTAGCCAGTTGATTGGCTAATCCTGCACTTGGAGGGCTTGAAGGTGACCTTGGCAGTTAGGAGCTATCTAGATCTAGGATAACCATTAGTCAGGATTGATTGACCAACTTGGTTGCTAACCAATATCAAACCTAATTAAACCTAATTCTTCTCTCTCTTCTTAGTTCCAAGACTCCTTAGGACCTCTTCTTTAGAACTCTTCTTTCTTTCTTCTCTAAAAATAAAAATAAAATAAAAATTAAATTAAACTAACTAAAAAATATATTAAAATAAATAATTAAATTAAATTAAATTAAATTAAAAATAATAAATAAAAAAATTAAAAAAATTAAAAATATAATAATATAATAAAATAATAAATATATATATAAATTCTAAAAAAAAATCTAAAAAAATTTTGAACCATACATTAGGATTACACTAATACATGCACGATAGGAAATCACTTTTTCTACTTTAATTGAACTTAATTGAATGATTGATTCATATTAAACCTGATAATCAAATGGTTAATCTGAACCTAATAGTCCAAAAATTAGATAAAGTTGATCTTCTTGCCCAAAAATTAGATCAACTCCTAACCCTAGGTCAATAATCTCCTACACAATTCACATCACCTTCTAATTATCAGAAGTTTATTCTATTTATGCTAGCCCAACCCATCATGCTGCACAGTCTCTACATTTTATCCAAGAATAAGTTCAAGCTACTCAAGATTACTCCAAATTAATTAATGATTCATTTTTAAATTTATATAATTCAGATTGGAGCAACTATCATAATTTTTCTTGGACATCCTAACAGACTCAGGCTCAGACCCAAATTTCACCTATCCAAAACTATCAAAATAGGCTCCAATATCAAAACTATGCCTATAATAATGGTCAGCCTAGTCAGTTTATCTAGCCATCATATAATAACCAGCTATCATACCCACCTCCTCAACAGACCAATCTAGCTGATGATAGATTTAACCAACTTTCATAATTAATTCTGAATCAACAACAATCAATCTTGACTCAACAAAAATCTATCGCCAAGCTAAAAGCTCAAATTAGACAACTAGCTGAGTCTAACATGAGGAGAGAACTAGATCAACTACCGAGCCTATCCATTTCAAACAATCCACCTAATGTCCACCAACCACCTAGACCAAGTTATCAATTTAGTGTTTCACTTAAGAATCCTCAATTTAAGAATGCCAAAATAATTTCTGAACTTAAAAGCTATAGAATTCTTATGGATCCATACCAAGATCAGGTGAGAGAGGCTAGTACTGATGCTAGCCAAAATAAAAATTTAGAGGAACATGTTAGTATTGAGACTAACCACATAGAAGAATTCGAGCCAGGAACTAGTACTGATGCTGATTTTAATTTAAATGAGATAGACATAGGGAAAAAGAGAATAGATGATTTATCCAAGACTTATAAACCTAATGTCCTATTTTCTTCAACCTTAGAAGCTGGTTCTTCTTACAAAAATCAAAAGGCATATAATGAAGAGTCAATGGAGTTATTTAAACAAGATCATATTAATTTACCTTCAAAATTAAAACCACCTTTAGTCACCCTTTCAGTATCCATCACATGAAACTTAACTCCTAATACAAAAACTCAATTCATGAGCATTTTATAAGAACAAATAGAAGAAATTCTTAATAAATATGGGTCCAAGAATGGGGTCTCAAATTATGTTCTTCCAATTAACAATGATTATATCAATAAAAGGATAAGAAATTATCTTCCTAAGATTGACAATCCAAAATCGTTGAAATTTGTCAATCCAATATTCGACATAGAATAGTAAGCTGAATTATGTCTGACTGAAGATGATAAACTTAGAGCTTGTTGGGAGGCAACCCAATATTTAGTTTTTTTTAGCTTAATTTATTTTTTTATTTAATTTTCTTTTTAGAATAATTTGAATAAGTTGGAGGGAGAGCTTAAATTTTCAAAGGCATATACTGGACCAAAAAATATATATATAGTTAGGTATATTCTTTTATGTTCTTTATTACACCCTTTATTTTTCTTCTTCATTGAGGACAATATCGATTAAGTTGGAGAGGAAGAAAAATAAAAATTTTAAAATTTTAAGTTCTCAAAAAAATTAGTATTTAGTATTTAGACATCTGATTATGCTTAAAAATTGAATTAAACTAAGTATTTTTTAAAAAAAAATTGATGCATAGATCAGAGAATTTATGAGATATTGATGGATCAAGTATTAAGAAAATTCGATAAAGAGTTAAGTCTAGAACATAAAAAGTTTTTTCTTTGAGTATTTCTAATTTTTTCTACTACATCAAAAAAAGGTTTACTTTTTATGGGCTTGTGTAGGATAACTATACATTGTTTCATATAAATTTTTTTTAATAAAATAGTGTCCAAGTACTTCTCACTGAGTAACCGGATCTCTTTGCCTAAGCAAGCATTGAGTTTCACATCAAAAGGTGGAAAGAGCAAAGAAGCTCGTTGTAAAGCTAGTCTTAACTCATAGCCTATTTGATTCGAGCTAGTAAGACCGAGGGGTATTCTATATCTAGTGTCCTAAAGTCAACTCGTTTGGGAGTCATTGGCCCAAGACTCGCTACATGGATCAAATAGAAAGCTTAAGGGATTAAGACACTCAATAGTGATACAACATTTAAAAAAAATATATTGATTTTTCATCGAGTAACCAGATCTTATTGCCTAAGTAAGTAATGATATTCACATCAAAAAATGGATAATATAAAAATAAAAATCAATAAATGAAGGGCGGAAGTAGCAATACACTTGCCTATATGAAAGTTTAGACAATTCAAAGATAAAGATAGGATAATTTATAAAAAATTCACAAAAAATTTAATATTCTTTACTTAATTTTTTTATTGATAAGTATTAATATCCTAATGATATGTCTCACTTAAGCTCTACTGAATATCAATGGCCATTTTGAAAACTGCTTAGATAAAATTCAAAACTCTAAAGTTAAAAGATATTTAAAACTAAATTCTTTCTTTACTCGAGGACGAGCAAAGCTCAAGTTGGGACGTATAATAAGTATCATAAATTTATTAATAAAAATATTAATTTATTAATTAATTTATATTAATTTTTAAAAATTAATGATCAATTTATATATATTTTTAAGAAATTCATATTTTTTAAAAAATTAATTAAAAAATAATAAAAATTAAAAAATTAAATTTTATTATCAATGGAAAGAGTTTATTTTTTTAATCATAATAAAATAAGTTTTACATAAAATAGAGCTAAAATGAAGAAGATATGAATTTTTAAAGAAATAAAATAAATAAAAATTAAATGAAAAATAACATATGGCTCAACCGGTTCAAGCCGTCGTGCCATATCAGCCGATGCATCCAAACACACCAAGCCAAGTCGACGAAGCCAGTGCACCAAGCCAGCCACGCAAGCTGACTCAGTTGTGAAAACCATCAGTTGGTCCACGATCCAGGTGTGGACCGCCAGCTCAGTAGAAATTGACGAATCACGGAGCGACACGTGGTGGACTTAGAACTTTAAGAGGTTCATGGAAAATTCATTATGGTTTATAGGGTAAAGAGGTAATTTCACATCAAAGTAGTGAGCAGCGATTGGCTGAGGCATTCGGTGTGCCCGGTTCGCACAGTCCATAGCTACAGTAATTGTACGATCCAATGCCCTACGTTCGATCAAATGGAGATCCAATGGCCTACAACAAATTCTTCTTTGATTCGAACAATGCTCAGCAATCTAGCATGATTCGATGGCCAGAAAACTAGTCGATGGAGATCTGACGATGGGGAAAGCTCCCAATGATGATTAGGTGATAGGAACGTGATGTTGTCGTTAAGACACCATGTTTATCAGTTTAATCCGACTTCTTAAAATCATTGAAATTACATAGATAGCAGTGAGTCGGGTCAAATCCACAGGAAAGATAGTATTTTAGATTTGAAATCTTTGATTTTTAAAAGAAAAAGAAAAAAAGAAGAGTTTTGGGATCAAAAGTAAAGTCGGAAAATAAAAAGCAAAAATTAAAAGATGCAGGAATTTAAACTTGGTACTAAGATCTACTAGTTAGATCTTAGCATCTACTTGCAAAGCAATAATTTAAAGTACAAAAATTAAATTACAATAAAAATAAAAAGTAAAAAATTAAAGTACAAAAAATAAAATTTTTATTAATTAAAATTTTCAAAATTTAAATACATAGAATTTAAAAAGAATAAAATAGCCTGATCTCTGATCTTGGATCGGCATTGGCAGAAAGATGGTGTAGAAGCTCGGCTCTTCTTCTCGGCACCCGTTGCTTCGAAGCAGCCTTTAACCCATAGCCTAGCTTCGCCCTGTACCAAAGCTTCACCTTGATCGGAGATATTGATTTTTGGAGGCCTGGGGTCCTTTTTATAGAGCTAGGAGGGCTGGAAAGTTTGCTTCTAGGCAATGTGGGACTAATGGCCTTTGTAATCATCAAAATCTGAATAAAATTTCAAATTAAAATAGCTTTGATACATCTCTGATAAATCTGATAAAATCCAGCCATTCAATAGAAATCCAACGGTCCAAAAATCATCAAAATCGGATGCAGATCAGCTCAGATCGGGTCGGATTAAATTCTGGCCGTTGGATCGCGCTTGATGGAGGAAATCTGGCCGCAAATCATGCGCCTGAGAGTTTGATCGCCATCGGGAGCTTTCTGGACCGTCGGATCATCGCCTGGATCGAGCGCTGCCATCCGATGGTGATCCGCGTGATGTCTGTAGCTGAATAAAATCCGGAAGCAACCACAGCCGTCCGATCCTGACCGCAAACAACCACATCCGTCCGATCGCGCAATCACTGTTCCCATGGACCGCGTGGACCGGACCGCACCACACACCACAGCCAATCAGCACTTCTGTTGCCAAGCGAAAAGACTAAATTACCCTTGTGAGCCGCGATAAATTTCTGTAGACCCTTTAGGGGTCTAGGTCCACCACGTGGCAAGCTCTGATTCGCCGGATTTTGCTGAGCTGGCGGTCCACGCCTGGATCGTGGACCGGCTGATGGCTTCAATGGCTGAGTCAGCTTTGATGGCTTGGCTTGGCTTGGTGGCTCGGCTTGCGGAGCCGGCTGAGCCATTTTCTTTTTTTTATTTAATTTTTATTTATTTTATATTCTTTAAAAATTCATATCTTTTCCATTTTAGCTCCGTTTTACTTGAAATTTATTTCGTTGTGATCAAAAAAATGAGCTCTTTCTATTGATAATAAAATTTTATTTTTTAATTTTTATTATTTTTTATTATTTTTTAATTAATTTTTTAATTAATAAAAATATGAATTTTTTAAAAATTATATATAAATTGATTAATAATTTTTAAAAATTAATATAAATTAATTAATAAATTAATACTTTTATTGATGAATTTATGATGCTTATCACACCCCCAACTTAAGCTTTGCTCGTCCTCGAGTAAAGAAAGAATTTAGTTTTAAATACCTTTTAACTTTAGAGTTTCGAATTTTATCTAAGCAATTTTCAAAATGGCCATTGATATTCAGTAGAGCTTAAATGAGATATATCATTGGGGTATTAATACTTATCAATAGAAAAATTAAGTAAAGAACATTAAATTTTTCAGAACTTTTTCTAAATTATCCTACCTTTATCTCTGATTTGTCTAAACTTTCATATAGGCAGGTGTATTGCTACTTCCATCCTTCATTTATTAATTTTTATTTTTACATTGCCCACTTTTTGATGCGAATATCATTGCTTACTTAGGCAACGGGACCCGGTTACTTGGTGGGAAAACCAATATTTTTTTTTTTTTTTTTTTTTAACGTTGTACCACTATTGAGTGTCTTAACTCCTTAAGCTTTCTATTTGATCCATGTAGCGAGTCTTGGGCCAATGACTCCCAAACCAGTTGGCTTTAGGGCACTAGGTATAGAATACCCCTCGGGCTTACTAGCTCGAATCAAATAGGCTACGAGTTAAGACTAGCTTTACAACGAGCTTCTTTGCCCTTCCCACCTTTTGACGCGAAACTCAATGCTTGCTTAGGCAAAGAGGCCCGGTTACTCAGTGAGAAGTACTTGAAAACTATTTTATTAAAATAAATTTTTATATGAAGAAATGTATAGTTACCCTACACAAGCCTATAAAAAGTAGACTTTTCTTTGATGCTAGTAGAAATAATTAGAAATGCTCCAAGGAAAAACTTTTTATGTTCTAGACTTAACTCTTTATTGAATTTTCTTAATACTTGATTCCTCAATATCTCACAGATTCTCTGATCTGTGCATCAATTTTCTTTTAAAAATGCTTAGTTTAATTCGATTCTTAAGCATAATCAAGGTATCTAAATACTAAATACTAACTTTTTCGAGGACTTAAAATTTTAAATTTTTTTATTTTTCTCTCCCCCCAACTTAATCGACATTGTCCTCAATGGAGAAGAAAAAATAAAGGATGTAATAAAGAACATGGAAGAATACACCTAACTCAGTATATTTTTTTTGGTCCAGCACATGCCTTTGAAAATTTGAGCTCTTCCTCCAACTTATTCAAATTATCCTAAAAGAAAATAAACTAAAAAGATAAATTAGATAAAAACTAAATATTGGGTTGCCTCCCAACAAGCGCTAAGTTTACCGTCTTCAGCCAGACACAATGCAGCTCACTATCCTGTGTCGAATATTGGATTGACAAATTCCAATGGTTTTGGATTGCCAATCTCAGAAAGTTGATTTATAATCCCATTATTAATATAATCTTTGTTAATTTTAGGGATATAATTTATGATTCCATTCTCAGACCCATATTTATTAAGAATTTCTCCTATTTGTTTTTCTAAAATGCTCATGAATGGAGTTTTAGGAGTTAAGTTTGATTCAATGGGTGCTGGAATGGTGACTAAAGGTGGTTTTAATTCTGGAGGTAAATTAATGTGATCCTGCTTAAACAACTCCATTGACATTTCATTACATGCCTTTTGATTTTTATAAGAAGAACCAGCTTCTAGGGTTGAAGGGAATAGGACATTAGGTTTATAAGTCTCGGATAAATCATCTATTCTCTTTTTTCCTATTTCTATCTCATTTAAACTGGAACTAGCATCAGTACTAATTCTTGGCTCGGGTTCTTCTATGTGGTTAGTCTCAGTACTAACCAGTTCCTCTAAATTTTTATTTTGGCTAGCATCAGTACTAGCCTCTCTCACCTGGTCTTGGTATGGGTCCATAAGAATCCTATAGCTTTTAAGTTCAGAAATTACTTTGGCATTCTCAAATTGGGGATTCTTAAGTGAGACATTAAATTGATAACTTGGTCCAGGTGGTTGGTGGACATTAGGTGGGTTGTTTGAAATTGGTAGGTTCGGTAGTTGATCTAGTTCTCTCCTCATGTTAGACTCAACTAATTGTCCTATTTGAGCTTCTAGTCTGGCAATAGATTGCTGTTGAGTCAGAATCAATTATTGAAGTTGGTGAAACCTATCATCAGCTAGATTGATCTGTTGAGGAGGTGGGTATGAAGGTTGATTATAATATGATGGCTGGATAAACTGACTAGGCTGACCATTATTATAGGCATAATTTTGATAATTTTGCTTCAAGTGAAATTTGGGTCTGAGCCTGAGTCTGTTGGAACATCCAAGAAAAATTAAAGTTACTCCAATGTTGATTATATGAATTTGAAAATGGGTCATTAATCAATTTGGAGTATCCTTGAGTCGCTTGAACTTGTTCTTGGATAAAATGTGGAAATTATGCAGCCATAGGATATTCACTCACATGATGGGTTGGGCTTGCACAGATTGAATAATCCTTCTGATAATTAGAAGATGATGTGAATTATGCAGAAGATTGTTGACCTAGGATTAGGAGTTGATCTAATTTCTGAGCAAGAAGATCAACTTTATCTAATTTTTGGACTATTAGGTTCAGATTAGCCATTTGATTTTTAGGTTTAATATAAATCAACCATTCAATTAAATTCAACTAAATTAGAAAAAGTGATTTCCTACCATACATATATTAGTGCAACCCTAATGTGTGGTTCAAAAAAAATTTTAGATTTTTTTTTATATATATTTTTAATTATTTTATTATATTAAAGATTAATTATTTTATTTATTAATTAATTTAATTATTTTTTTAAATATTTTTTAGTTAGTTAAATTTAATTTTTATTTTATTTTATTTTATTTTTTTAGAGGAGAAAGAAAAAAAAAAAGTTCTAAAGAAGAGGTCCTAAGGAGTCCTAGAACTAAGAAGAGAGAGAAGAATTAAATTTAATTAGGTTTGATGTTGGTTAGCAATCAAGTTGGTCAATCAATCCTGACTAAAGGGTTATCCTAGATCTAGACAGCTCCTAACTGCCAAGGTCACCTTCAAGCCCTCCAAGTGTAGGATTAGCCAATCAACTAGCCAGGTAAGTGTAAGGTCGGTGGGAGTCCCCCCGTTGCTTGCCTTAGACACCAATTGTGCTTGGCCAGGTAAGCGAACGGAACCAATTAGAAACCACCTTCCTTCGGGCCCAGTCGTCCCTGAACCACTTTCCTAGACACCAGTCAAATTGACTTATCCTAACCAGGTTCAACTCTTAGGATTCCTTATCCTATTGAGCTCGAGTTCCTAGGGTTGATGTCTAATTGATTTTAAAATTAAAGGCTTAGGTCAATGCAGGATGCTGGTTGGTTGTTTGTGGGCTAAGGAAGGGTGATCAAATCCCCACCTTATCTTATTTAATTGGGTTGTGCCCTTAATTTGATTTAATATGAATATGCACGAAAAAAAAAAAAATTCAATCAAAGGGTTTTATGCAATTTAAACTAGATGCATGCAACTAATTGAATTCTGAAAGGCTTACCTTGCTTCCAGCAATCACCAAAAAAAATAAAAATAAAAATAAAAATAAAACTAATATGATGCATGCTCTAAACAGTTAGGGTTTCTAATCTTATCATGAGGCTTTTAATTAGGTTTAAATGAATATTTTTTTAAAATTTAAAATAAAAATAAAAAGGAAAGAGTACTAGGGTTAGAATTGATCTCACCAAGCAAAACTCTTGATTCTTTTTGTTCTTTAATCTCTTTTTCTACAAAATAATAAAAAATTAGCAAGCAATATTTATAAGAAAGTAGAAATTTTATTTATAATTTATTTACAGAAAAATCAAAGAGATCAAAAATTTAATGTCCGTGCCTTCCCCGGCAACGGCGCCAAAAACATGATAGGAACGTTTGCCGAAATTATTTTTAATTTATTTAAAATAAATCAAAAAAATCAAAATCAAAAATTAAAAACCTTCCCCGGCAATGGTGCCAAAAATTTGATAGGAACGCGATGTTGTCGTTAAGACACCGTGTTTATCAGTTTAATCCGACTTCTTAAAATCATTGAAAATGCGTAGATAGCAGTGAGTCGGGTCGAATCCACAGGGAAGGTAGTATTTTAGATTTGAAATCTTTGATTTTTAAAAGAAAAAGAAAAAAAGAAGAGTTTTGGGATCAAAAGTGAAGTCAGAAAATAAAAAGCAAAAATTAAAAGGTGCAGGAATTTAAACTTGGTACTAAGATCTACTAGTTAGATCTTAGCATCTACTTGCAAAGCAATAATTTAAAGTGCAGAAATTAAATTACAATAAAAATAAAAAGTAAGAAATTAAAGTGCAAAAATAAAATTTTTATTAATTAAAATTTTAAAATTTAAATACATAGAATTTAAAAAGAATAAAATAGCCTGATCTCTGATCTTGGATCGGCATTGGCAGAAAGATGGTGTAGAAGCTCGGCTCTTCTTCTCGGCATCCGTTGCTTCGAAGCAGCCTTTAACCCATAGCCTGGCTTCGCCCTATACCAAAGCTTCACCTTGATCGGAGATATTGATTTCTGGAGGCCTGGGGTCCTTTTTATAGAGCTAGGAGGGCTGGATAGTTTGCTTCTAGGCAATATGGGACTAATGGCCTTTGTAATCATCAAAATATGAATAAAATTTGAATTAAAATAGCTCTGATACGTCTCTGATAAATCTGATAAAATCCAGCCATTCAATAGGAATCCAACGGTCCAAAAATCATCAAAATCGGATGCAGATCAGCTCAGATCGGGTCGGATTAAATTCTGGCCGTTGGATCGCGCTTGATGGAGGAAATCTGGCCGCAAATCACGCGCTTGAGAGTTTGATCACCATCGGAGCTTTCTGGACCGTCGGATCATCGCCTGGATCGAGCGCTGCCATCCGATGGTGATCCGCATGATGTCTGTAGCTGAATAAAATTCCGGAAGCAACCACAGCCGTCCGATCCTGACCGCAAACAACCACATCCGTCCGATCGCGCAATCACTGTTCCCATGGACCGCGTGGACCGGCCGCACCGCACACCGCAGCCAATCAGCGCTTCTGTTGCCGAGCTAAAAGACTAAATTACCCTTGTGAGCCGCGATAAATTTCTGTAGACCCTTTAGGGGTCTAGGTCCACCACGTGGCAAGCTCTGATTCGTCGGATTTTGCTGAGCTGGCGGTCCACGCCTGGATCGTGGACCGACTGATGGCTTCAATGGCTGAGTCGGCTTTGATGGCTTGGCTTGGCTTGGTGGCTCGGCTTGTGGAGCCGGCTGAGCCATTTTCTTTTTTTTTTTTAATTTAATTTTTATTTATTTTATATCTTTAAAAATTCATATCTTTTCCGTTTTAGCTCCGTTTTACTTGAAATTTATTTTGTTATGATCAGAAAAATAAGCTTCTTTTATTGATAATAAAATTTTATTTTTTAATTTTTATTATTTTTTTATTATTTTTTAATTAATTTTTTAATTAATAAAAATATGAATTTTTTAAAAATTATATATAAATTGATTAATAATTCTTAAAAATTAATATAAATTAATTAATAAATTAATACTTTTATTGGTGAATTTATGATGCTTATCATTAGGACTTCCAACGTGGGATCAATGGTCAGATTTTCTCCATCAATGCACGATCAACGGTCAGAATTTAATCCGACCTGATATAGGTCGATATGCATTCGATTTTGATGATTTTTGATCCGTTGAATTTTTATTGAATGGCCAGATTTCATCTAGAGTAGTAGAATTCAATCAAGGCTCCTTTTAATTCGATTCTCACTTGGATTTCTCCATATTTTGATGATCAAAGAGCTCCTTAGTCCCACATTGCCTAGAAGAAAACTGTCCAGCCCTCCTAGCTCTATAAATAAGATCCCAGGCCTCCAGAGTTTATTATCTTCGATCAAGATGAAGCTTTAGTACAGGATGAAGCCAGGCTTTGGATTAATGGCTGCTTCGAGGCAATTGGTATCGAGAAAAAAGCTGGGCTTCTACACCATCTTTTTGCCAATGCCGATCCAAGATTAGAGATTAGGCTATTTAATTTTATTCTCTTTTCTTTTTAAATTCCATGTATTTAAATTCTAAAATTTTAATTAATAAAAATTTTATTTTTTACACTTTGATTTTAGCTCTTTATTTTTTTTGTAATTTAATTTCTATATTTTAATTATTATTTTTTATTTTATTGCAAGTAGATGCTAAGATCTAACTAGTAGATCTTAGTACCAAGTTTAAATTTTTGCACCTTTTAATTTTTACTTTTCGACTTTTGATTTCAAAACTCTTTTTTTTTCTTTTTCTTTTCAAAAATCAAAAATTTTAAATCCAAAAACACTATCTTCCCTATGGATTCGACCCGACTCACTACTATCTATGGATTTTTAATTATTTTAAAAAGTCAGATTAAATTGAAAAACATGGTGTCTTAATGATAACATCGCGCTTTTATCAAATATCCTGACCAAATTATAAGAAGATGTATCCTAGATGAAGAAGTCAGGAGCATTCTATCCTTTTGCCATGACCAAGCTTGTGGTGGTCATTTTAGTGCCAAAGATAGTGGCAAAAATGCTCCAATGTAGATTCTATTGGCCTAACCTATTTAAGAATGTCCATGAATATTACAAAAGTTGTGCAAGGTGCCAACAAATAGGATGAATTATAAAGAAAGATATGATGCCTATGGTCCCATTTTAATTGTTGAAATCTTTGATATATGGGGAATAGATTTCATGGGACCATTTCCAAAATCTTTCAGGAATAAGTATATTTTAGTAGCCGTAACTATATATCTAAGTGGGTAGAGGCAATACCGTGCAAAACCAATGATTGTTGGATTATAATAAAATTTCTTAAAGAAAACATCCTATCTTGATTTGGTACCCCTAGAGCCATCATTAGTGATCGCGGAACACACTTTTACAACCAATATTTTGCATCACTGAAGAAGAAATATAACATTACCCACAAGTTGGCCACACTTCATCACCAACAGATGAGTGGGAAAGTTGAAGTGTCTAATCACCAAATAAAGCTAATTTTGAAAAAGATAGCAAATGCAAGTAGAAAGGATTGATCTTTGAAGCTCATAGATGCACTTTGGACATATCGCATAGCTTTCAAGACAAACTTAGAAATGTCTCTATATAGGCTGGTTTTTGGAAAAGCATGTCACTTGCCGGTAGAATTGAAACATAGGATGATATGGGCAATTAAACAATTAAACATGGACTTAGATGCAACTAGAAGCTTGAGAAAATTATAGATTAATGAGCTTGAGGAAATAAGCCTATAAAAACTCAAAAATTTATAAAGAAAGAACTAAAGCTTTTCACGATCAAGTAATTAATAGAAAATCTTTTACACTTGGATAAAAAGTTTTTTAATATAATTCTAGGCTACACCTATTTTCAAGAAAATTAAGATATAGATGGGCTGGACCATATATTGTCAAGGAAGTCTTCTCACATGGGGCCATAGAAATAGAAAATCCAAGTAATGGTGTTACTTTTGAAGTTAATGGACAATGACTAAAATTATTCTTGGAACTGCCAACTGAACCTAATGAAGAAGTCATGGTTCTCTATGAACCTATATACTCTGATTAATTTTTGAAAAAGTCTGGCTGAAGATGTTAAATGTAGCACTTACTGGAAGACAACCCAGCTTTTTGTATCTGAATTTTTTTTTCCTTTTTAGTTTATCTTTCTTCCAGGATTAAATTGGGAGGAGAATTACAGACTCATATTGAATGAAGAACAAATAAAGCCCAAGTTGAGATCAGAACCATACTAAGCCAAGTGAACTCTTTCCTTATTATTTTCTTATCTTCTATCATACTCTATTTTCTTTCTCCCATTGAGGACAATGAAAATCAAGTTGGAGGGAAAGGATAAATAAAAATTTTAAGTCCTTAAGTATGATAATAATTAGTTTTATGTATCTGATTTTGTGTCGATTTAAAATTTTTCAGGCACTTTAATTGATGATTAATTAATAGTTTAGAAAATTTTTGAAATACTAAGGATCAAATTATTAAGAAAATTCTATAAATGGTCTGGTCTAGAACAGAATAAATTTTTGAGTAATTCTAAAACCTTCTTCCAGCCTATATTCAATAAAGAATCTACTTTATATGGGTATGAGTGAAAAAAAATTAATGAAAAATAAGAAGAAAGAAAGAAAAGAGAGAATAAAAAGCAAGTTCTAAACATTGATCTCTCACCAAGTAACTGGATCCCATTGCCTAAGTAAGCAATGTTACTTGCATCAAAAAGTGGGCAATGTGAAGAAGCTTGCTATATAGTTAGTTTTAACCTATAGCCTATTTAACTCAAGTCAGTAAGTTCGAAAGGTGTTCTATACCTAGTGTCCTAAAATCAATTGGTTTGGAAGTCATTGGTCCAAAGCTCGCTACAAGGGTCAAATGTCAGATAGAAAGCTTAAGAGGTTAAAATATTATACTAACTATAAAAAAAAAAACTCTAGTCCATACTAAAGATAGAAGATTTAAAGAATAAGGATAGAAAATTGATCAAAGAAAAGCTCTAAAATTTTATATTCTTCACTTAACCACTATTTGGGATGGAATTAATAATCCAATGATGTATTTTAAAATTTCTAATCAGGTATCAACTGACTTTAGGATAACCTGAAGAAATTTTCACATCTTATCAAGTTGGTACATATTTCTATTTTTTTTTTTTACTCAAGGATGAGTAAAACTCAAGTTAGGAGGTATGATAATTATCATAAATTAATAAATAAAAAATATTAAAATATATATTAATTTAATATTTATTTTAAAAATTGATAATTTTATGGATGTTTCATAGGAAAGAAGCTCACCAATGCAAAAAGCTCGATTTATGGATTCTAATGCAATAAATTTTACTCAAATCGAAGCTAAAATAAAAAAAGTTAATGAAATCTGAAAGTTTTAATGAAGAGAAGAAAATATATATATTTAAAATTAACTGAACTGGCCAGCTCAACTGGTCGGTCTAGTGAAAACCTAACCACGGCCTGACCGCCACACGAGCCAGGCAAACCCACAAAAACTAACTCAGCTTACCGAAACTTGATGTTAGGTTGACGTCAGGTTTCCACATGGTTTATAGGGGCCTAAACACCGTAGCTATGCACTGGATTTTCACGTAGTGCATAGAAATTCCTCCTGCTTGTTGCAGTCCATGAATGTTGAGCATTATTTGACAACTAGAAGTGCTCTATAGGGGCGATCGAATGTCGATTTTGATCAAAAAATTCCCAACTCGATCATGCACAGATGGATGGCTCTTAGAGCAACCAGTTGCCATCCAACGATGGAGACAAATTCCCAGGATCATCAGGACTACCAGGCATTCCTGTGCACAATCCAACAATCTTTATGGTTGTGAAGGATTGATCTAATGGCTAGGGTTTCATCAGCTTCAAATAGTTCAAGCCAAACTTGAATTGGACTCCAAAAAAGACCATAAAACTCTTGATTTCCTCTCTATTTAAACCCTTGTTCACGCCAAAAAGAGAAGAGGGTCCTGGGAGCAACAGCAAGCAATTTCTTCTTCCCTTTTCTCTTTTTCTTTCTTTTTCTTTTATTTTTCTTCCATCCAAGAAGCTTGAAGATGTCAATTATGGAGGAATTTTCAAGCATGCATGGCTAAGGATCTGGTGTTTCTGGGGAGTGAGGAAAGTCTTCAGTATGAGAGTTTATAATTAAACCTTATTTTTTCTTTTTATTATGCAATAAAATTTTTTATCTATTTTTTTGCATGCCAATCTTCTTTATGCTTTAATGTTAAATTCTTTATAATTTATAACTAAAGAGACATATCGTGATTGTGGAAAGATACAGTCTATGCTTGTTGGGGATAAACTTTGCTCCCGCCGAAGTCCAGTCTGACGCTTAGCCTAATGCAATCGATAATCATGGAAGAGCTTCAATCAGAAATTCTCTCCCCAGCGGGCAAATCCAATCAAACTCCTCCAGCGGTCGAGCCTCAGCCAAACTTTTCTAATAATCGAACTCCCCCAACGGCCGAACTCCTCCCAGGTTCCTCCTTCAGATAGATTTTTTCAGGAGCTGAACTCCTCCAGGAGTCAAATTTCTTCAGGAGCCAAACTTCTTCCAGAATTTTCCTTCAGTCGAACTTCTATAGGAGCCAAACTCCTTTCAAACTCTTCCAGCAGTCGAATTTCTCCAAGAGCCGAACTCCTTCCAAACTCCTCCAGCAGTCAGATTTCTCCACGAGCCAAACTCCTTCTGAACTCCTCTAGTAGTCAGATTTCTCTAGAAGCCAAACTTCTTCCAAACTTCTTCTTTAATCGGACTTCTACAGGAGCCAAACTCCTTCAGCAGTCGGATTTCTTCAGGAGCCAAACTTCTTCCAGACTTCTCCTTCAGTCGGACTTCTACAGGAGTCGAACTCCTTCTAAACTCCTCCAGCAGTCAGATTTCTCTAGGAGCCGAACTCCTTCCGAACTCCTCTAGTCGTCAGATTTCTCTAGGAGCAAAACTCCTTTCGAACTCCTCTAGCAGTCGAATTTCTTCAGGAGCCAAACTCCTTCCGAACTTCTCCTTTAGTCAGATTCCTACAGGAGCCAAACCCCTTTCAGACTTTTCCTTCAGATGAATTTCTACAAGCGATCCTACTATCGAACGGTTATAATTATCATTTATCAGGATAGTTACAATTGTCATTTATTAGGATAATTATAATTAGCATTTATTAGGATGGTTACAACTATCATTGATCAGTCTGTTACAGGCAACCCCACTATCGGATAGTTACAACAAGCTCCATCTATAAAAAGAGATCCTCTAGATATGTTTTCTTTAAGCTCTCTTCTCCTTTCCAAAACTCTGCCAAACTCTTGCTTAAGCACTAAATTTCTGTTGGATAGAAGAGCTAACTTGATCATCGGAGGATCCTGCCAGAGCCACCACCACCAACTTTGGATGGAACTTAATTTTGTAGGTCCCCATTGGCAACCTTGTCTTCCTCAACTCTAGATCAATTCAACATTGACCAAATTCTACACCAACAGAATTGGTGGTAGAGAAAGGGCCTCTATCTCTGAGGTATCCTTATTCTTAAAGAAGTGCTCAATCGATCCTACCGACCTTCTCCTTTAAGGTTCATCTCTACCCTCTTCTTCGATCCCAAGAAATGCTTCCAAAGAAGGTGACTATCCGAAGATCTACCACTTCTACCATCAGGTCTAAGCCAGATCAATCTATTTCTGCCCCATCATCGGTGCTTCAACCACCACCTCCACTGACGGCCATGGTAGGTCTAGAGTAGTTTAACCTATTGATGCAACGGGTTCAGAGCTTCACCAAAATGGTGCAGGTCATGTGGCAGCCTCCGATGGCGATTCTATCAGAAAACCCACCATCGAGATGTCAGGAGTCCGTCCCAAGGAGGTGCACTTAGGCTAGCATACCCATCTCCCCAGAAAAGGAGAAACAGAGAGCAGAGGATCCTTGCTTGGATCATGGTTCTTCTCTGGAAGTAACCTTCCCCATCCACGATTGGAAGCCTTCCAAGACCTGCGATTGAGTTGATGACCTCGATTAAAAACTACAAAGGATTGATCGATAGCTTGAGGAGCTCGGCCACGTCGCCCCAGCTCACCATGATGATGTCCACACCGATCCTCTTTTCTCTCTCTAAATTATGCAAGAGCCCATTCTACCGAGCTTCAAGCTTCTCCGATTTGAAAGCTATGATGGAACCTCTAATCCAGTCGATCATTTGAAAGCCTTTCGAGCCATGATGCTGCTCCATGGTGCACCAGATGCCATATTATGTCGAGCTTTTGCATCTACCTTAAAGGAAGCAGCAAGAAATTGGTACTCGACATTGAAGTTGGGTATGATCTTCTTCTTTGATCAGATGAGCCATCAGTTTGTAGCTCACTTTATCAGCAGCCAACATCCACATCGAGGTTTAAATTTTTTGATAAACATCAAGTAGAAGGAGGAGGAATCCATCCGGACTTATGTCACCTGGTTTAATGTTGCTGTATTGGAGGTCCGAAACCTGGACCAGTCAGTTACGATGGCCGCACTCAAGGATGGCCTTCGAAAGAATGATTTACTATTTTTTCTAAAGAAGAAGTACCCTAGGGACTTTGTCGATCTGCTAGCTCGGGTCAAGGGATGTGCTCGTGCGAAAGAAGTCTTCAAGTTGAAGGATGAAGAAGCCATAGGAAAGAGGTAGGCGGGCGAGTCTAGCAAACCCATGGTTGCTTGAGGGTCGAATGAAGTTCGACCATGCTCACAAACTCCCCTCGAGTGCAAACGAGACCGAACTCCCCCTCGAGCTCATCATCAAAGAAGTTTCGATAAAAGGATACGAAGTTCTCCCCCCAGGAGGTTTCATAGGAGGGTCGAATGAAGCACATCCACACTCACGGACTCCCCCCGAGCACAAGTGAGGCTGAACTCCTCCACGAGCTCGTCGTCAAGGAAGCCCCAATGGAAGAGCATGAAGAAGTTCCCCCTAGAAGGTTTCACAACTGTGCCCCCCTCAATGCTCCACAGACATCAGTCTGAAGCAAGCCAATGGTGCTACCGTAGCTAGAACCACCAATGAGGGAGAAACAATAAGGAGATCGGCTACCTCTCGACATCATCGATGCTATCTCTAGGGGGCCTAATACTTCAGCAAGTCACCATCTCTCAACCTCAGAGCCAGGGAAAGCTTGCTCCGAATTGGAAGGACCCATATGAAATAAAGGAGGTCATCCAGTCTAAGACTTACCGCATGAAGAAGCTCGGAGTAACAAGGAACAACGCCCCCACAAACTTGAGACCCAAAGAATCTGAGAATGTACTGTCGGTAATTTTTCTTCAATAACACTCCTCCATTTTAATATTATTATTTCTCGATGTAAAAACTACCTGATGATAGGAAAGAAGCAATCAATAGTGGTCATGTTAGGAACAGAAGAAGAATCTCATCCTAACATGAGCAAGTCGAAGGCCTCATTCATTTTAGATGAGATGGAGGAAAAGATCCTAACAACGGCCCTTATGTGCCCCCACAGTCCATTAGGAATAGAAGGAGAACCTCGTCCTAACGTGAGCAAAGTCGAAGGTCTTGTTCATTTTAGACGAGATGCAAGGAGAGACCTTAACAATGGCCCTTATGTGCCCCCACAGCCTATTAAGAATAGGAGGAGGATCTCATCCTAACGCGAGTAAAGTCGAAGGACTCGTTCATTTTAGATCAGATGGAGGAAGAGAATTAACAAGGGCCCTTATGTACCCCCATAGCCCGTTAGGAATAGGAGGAGAATCTCATCCTAATGCGAGCGTAGTCGAAGGCCACGTTCATTTTAGATGAGATGGAAGGAGAGGCCCTGATAATGGCTCTTATATGCCCCCATAGCCCATTAGGAATAGTAGGAGAATCTCATCCTAATGTGAGCAAAGTCAAAGATCTCATTCATTTTAGACGAGATCGAAGGAGAGACCCTGACAATGGCCCTTATGTGCCCCCACAGCCCATTAGGAATAGGAAGAAAACCTCATCCTAATATGAGCAAAGTCGAAGGCCTCGTTCATTTTAGACAAAGTGAGAGGAGAGGCTCCAACAACGGCCCTATTATGCTCGAGCCTCAACTTCGACGTCAACCTTGGCTGGAGATAAGATCTCCCCCGAGCTTCAACCTGAACTGATGCAGAGCCCCGAAGAAGACTTCGATAGTCATCCTTTTTGTACTCCCTTCCTTCAAGTTTTGAACTCAAAAGTGGGAGGACTATTATTGGGGATAAACTCCGCTTCCGTCGAAGTCTAGTCTAATGCTTAGCCTAATGCAATCGATAATCATGAAAGAGCTTCAATCGAGAATTCTCTTTCCAATGGTCGAATCCAATCAAACTTCTCCAGCAGTCGAGCTTCAGTCAAACTTCCCAAACAACCAAACTCCTCCAGCAGTTGAACTCTTCCCGGGTCTCTCCTTCAGACAGATTTCTCCAGGAGCCAAACTCCTTCTGAACTCCTCCAGTAGTCAGATTTCTCCAAAAGCCGAACTCCTTTCAAACTTCTTCAATAGTCAGATTTCTCTAAGAGTCAAACTTCTTTTAGACTTCTCCTTCAGTCAGACTTCTATAGGAGTCAAACTCCTTTCGAACTCCTCCAGCAGTCGGATTTCTTTAAGAGCCAAACTTCTTTCGAACTTCACCTTCAGTCGGACTTTTATAGGAGCCAAACTCCTCCAACAGTCAGATTTTTTTAGGAGTCGAACTTCTTTTGGACTTTTTCTTCAGTCAAACTTCTCCAAGAGTCGAACTCCTTCCAAACTCCTCCAGCAATCAAATTTCTCCAGGAGCTAAACTCCTTCCGAACTCCTTCAGCAGTCAGATTTCTTCAAGAGCTAAACTCTTTCTAGACTTCTCTTTCAGTCGAATTTCTATAGGAGCCGAACTCCTTCCAAACTTTTTCTTCAAACAGATTCCTACAAGCGATCCTACTACTGAACGATTATAATTATCATTTATTAAAATAGTTACGATTGTCATTTATCATGATGATTATGATTAACATTTATCAAGATGGTTACGACTGTCATTTATCAATCTGCTATAGGCAATCCTACTATCGGATAGTTACAATAAGCTCCATCTATAAAAAGAGATCCTCCAGATATATTTTCTCTAAACTCTCTTCTTCTTTCCAAAATTCTATTGAACTCTTGTCTGAGCACTCCATTTTTGTTGGCCAGATGAGCTGACTTGATCATCGGAGGATCCTATCGAAGTCGCCACCACCGACTCCAGATGGAACTTAATTTTGTAGGTCCCTAGCGGTGACCTCATCTTCCTCAACTCTAGCTCAATCCGGCATCGTCCAAATTCTGCACCAATAGTATGCTCAAGTTAGAATAAATTATAAGATTTATTAAATTAATATTTTATATTCTTTGATTGCATGATCTAAATAATCTGTTGGTGTAGAATCTAGTTGACGTCGGATCGAGCTGGAGTTGAGAAAAAAAAGGTCGCTATCGGTGAACTGCAAAATAAAGTTTCATCTGGAGTTGGTGGTAGTGGCTTCGGTGGGATCCTCCGACGATCAAGTCAGCTCTTCTGATCAACAAAAATGGAGTGCTCAGATAAGAATTCAATAGAGTTTTGGAAAGAAGAAGAGAGCTTAGAGAAAACATATCTGGAGGATTTCTTTTATAGATGAAGCCTATAGCAAATTGATAGTGACGATCGAAACTATCCAGTAGTGGGCCGCTCGGAGCCACGTAGAGTTTGTTACGAAAAGAGGTATCCGTTACCATGATGTGGCCATTCATTGAGATTTAATAGTTGAAGTTCGAAGAAAGCAAGCGTTGGTTGGTGAAGAGCTTTGACATACATCAATTTTAGAGGAGTTCGGACTTCTTAAGGGAACTTGACTGAAGAAAAAATTTGGAAGAAGTTTGGCTTCTAGAGGAATCAAACTAAAGGAGAAGTTTGGAAGGAGTTCGGCTCTTGTAGGAATCCGACTGGAGGAGAGGTCCAAAAGGAGTTCGGCTCTTGTAGAAATTCGACTGAAGAAGAAGTCCATAAGGAGTTCGGCTCCTATAGAAATTTGACTGAAGGAGAGGTCTGGGAGGAGTTCAGCTCCTGAAGAAATCCGACTAAAGGAGAAGTCTGGGAGGAGTTTAGTTCCTATAAGAATTTGATTGAAGGAGAAGTCCGAAAGGAGTTTGGCTCCTGAAAAAATCTGACTAACGAAAAAATCTATAAGGAGTTTGGGTCCTAAAGGAATCCGACTGAAGGAGAAGTCTGGAAGGAGTTTGGCTCCTATAGGAATCCAACTGAAGGAGAGGTTTGGAAGAATTTTAGCTCCTGTAGAAATCCGACTGAAGAGGAAATCTGAAAGAAGTTCGACTTCTGGAGGAATCAGACTGAAGGAGAAGTTCGAAAGAAGTTCGGCTCTTGGAGGCACTTGACTGAAGAAGAAATCTTAAAGGAGTTCAGCTCCTGGAGTCATCCGATAGAAGAAGAGGTTCGGAAGGAGTTCGGCTCCTGGAGGCACTTGACTGAAGAAGAAATCTTGAAGAAGTTTGGCTTCTGGAGACATCCGACAAAAGGAGAGATCCGAAAAGAGTTTGGCTCCTGGAGGAATCTAACTGAAGAAAAAATCTGGAAGGAGTTTGGCTCCTATAGGAATCCGACTGAAGGAGAGGTCTGGAAGGAGTTTGGCTCCTATAGAAATCCGACTAAAAAAGAAGTCCGAAAGAAGTTCAGCTCCTGTAGAAATCCGACTGAAGGAAAAATTTAGAAGGAGTTCGACTCTTGGAGGAATCCGACTGAAGGAGAAGTCCGAAAGAAGTTTAGCTCCTATAGAAATTTGATTGAAGGAGAAATTTAGAAGGAGTTTATCTCTTGTAGAAATCTGACTGAAGAAGAAATCTGAAAGGAGTTCGGCTCCTATAGAAATCTGATTGAAGAAGAAGTCCGGAAAGAGTTTGACTCCTAGAGGCATTCATCTGAAGGAGAGATTCGAAAAGAGTTCGGCCATTGGAGGAGCCCAACTGATGAAGAAGTCTAGAAGGAGTTTGGCTGAAGTCTGAAAGGAGTTTGGCTAGGGTTCAGCCATTGGAGGAGTTCAGTTGGGTTCAGCTGCTGGAGGAGTTTGGCTACTGAATGAGTTCGACCGCTGGAAAGAATTTTTGATTGAAGCTCTTCCTTGATTATCGATTGCATTATGCTTACCATTAGACTGGACTTTGACGGAAGTGGGATTTATTCCTAACAATAGTCCTCCCACTCTCGAGTTCAAAATTTGAAAGAAGGGAGTACAAAAAAGATGACTGCCGAAGTCCTTTTTCGGGCTCTACACCCATTCAGGTTGAAGCTTGGACGGAGATCTTATCTCCAACTGAGGATGACGTTGAAGTTGAAGCTCGGGGGAGACCTTATCTCCTATTGAAGGGTTGGAGCTCGGGGGAGATCTTATCTTCAGTCAAGGTTGATGTTGAAGTTGAAGCTCGGAGGAAATCTTATCTCCTATTAACGTTGAAATTGAAGCTCGAGGAAGATCTTATCTCCAGCCAAGGTTGAAGGAGATCTTATCTCCTATTGAAGGATTGAAGCTCGGGGGAGATCTTATCTCTAGCCGAGATTGATGTTGAAGTTGAAGCTTAGGAGAGATCTTATCTCCAACTGAGGTTGACGTTGAAATTGAAGCTCGAAAGAGATCTTGTCTCCAGCCGAGATTGAAGGAGATCTTAACTCCTATTGACGTAGATGTTGAAGCTTGGGGGAGATCTTATCTCCAACCGAGGTTGAAGGAGACCTTATCTTCTTTCGACGTAAAAAGCTTGGGGAAGATCTTACCTTCAGCCGAGGTTCAGTCGAGCTTGAAAAAGATCTTATCTCCTATTGACGTAGACATTGAAGCTCGAAGAAGATCTTATCTCCAATCGAGGTTGAAGGAGATCTTATCTCCTGTTGACGTAGAAGCTCGAAAAAGATCTTATCTCCAATCGAGGTTGAAGAAGATCTTATCTCCTATTATTGTCGGGCATAATGGGGCCATTGTCGGGGCCTTTCCTCTCATCCCATCTAAAATGAACGAGGCCTTTGGCTTTGCTCATGTTAGGATGAGGTTCTCCCCCTATTTCTAATGGACTGTGGGGGTACATAAGGATCGTTGTCCAGGCCTCTCCCTCCATCTCGTCTAAAATGAATGAGGCCTTCGACTTTGCTTGCATTAGGATGAGGTTCTCCTCCTATTTCTAACGGGCTGTGGGGGCACATAAGGGTCGTTGTCAGGGCCTCTCCCTCCATCTCGTCTAAAATAAATGAGGCCTTCGACTTGCTCATGTTAAGATGAGGTTCTTTTCCTGTTCCTAACATGGCCACTATTGATTGCTTCTTCCCTATCATCAGATAGTTTTTGCACCGAGAAACAATAATATTGAAATGGAGGAGTTTTATTGAAGAAAAATTATCGATAGTACATTCTCAGATTCTCTAAGTTTCAAGGTCGTGGAAACATTATTCCTCCGAGCTTCTTCAAGCGATAAGTTTTGGATCGGACAACATCCTCTATTTCATATAGGCCTTTCCAATTCAGGACAAGCTTCCCCTGGCTCTGAGGCTGAGAGATAGCGGCTCATCAAAGTGCTAAGCCTCCCTAGAGATAGCATTGATGATGTCGAGAGGCAGTCGATCTTCTTGTTGTTCCTTCCTCATTAATGGTTCTAGTTGTGGTAGCACCATTGGTGCAGAATTTGATTGATGCCGGATCGAGCTAGAGTCGAGGAAGATGTGGTCATCGCTGGTGATCTGCAAAATAAAATCTTGCCTGGAGTCGATGGTGGTGGCTCTGACAGGATCCCCCAACAATCAAATCAGCTCTTCTGACCAACAGAAATGGAGTGCTCAAGCAAGAATTCAGTAGAGTTTTAAGAAAGAGAAGCGAGCTTAGAGAAAAGGTATCTAGAGGATCCCTTTTATAGATGAAGCTTATAGCAAATTGATAGTGACGACCATAATCATCCGATAGTGGGCTGCTCGGGGCCACGTGGAGTTTGTTATGGAGAGAGGTGTCTATTGCCGTGATGTGGCCATTCGTTGAGATTTAATAGTCAAAGTTTGGAGGAAGCAAGCATTAGTTGGTGAAGAGCTTTGACATACATCAATTTCAGAGGAGTTTGGACTCCTAAAGAAAACTTTCACTGAAGGAGAAATCTGAAAAGAGTTCAGCTCCTAGAGAAACTTGATTGAAGGAGAAATCTGACTAAAGGAGAGGTCCAAAAGGAGTTCGACTTCTAAAAAAATCTGACTAAAGGAGAGGTCTGAAAGGAGTTCGGCTTAGAGAAACTAGACTGAAGGAGAAATTCAGAAGGAGTTTGGCTCCTGTAAGAATCCAACTAAAGGAGAGGTCCGAAAGGAGTTCGGCTCCTGGAGGAACTTGACTGAAGGAGAAGTTCAGAAGGAGTTCGGCTCTTGGAGGCATCCAATTGAAGGAGAGGTCCAGAAGGAGTTCGGCTCCTCTAGGCATCTGACTGAAGGAAAAATTTGGAAGAAGTTTGGCTCCTAAAGGAACTTAACTGAAGGAGAAGTCCAACTGAAAGAGAGGTCTAGAAGGAGTTCGGCTCTTGAAGGAATCCGACTGAAGAAAAGCTCCTGAAGGAGTTTGGCTCCTAGAGGAACTTGACTGAAGAAGAATTTTGAAAGGAGTTTGGCTCCTTGAGGCATCCGACTGAAGAAGAGGTCCGAAAGAAGTTCGGCTCTTCTAGGCATCCAACTGAAGGAGAGGTCCGGAAGGAGTTTGGCTCCTAGAGGAGTCCGACTGAAGAAGAAGTTTAGGAGGAGTTTGGCTCCTAGAGGCATCCATCAGAAAGAGAGATCCGAAAAGCGTTCGATCGCTGGAGGGGTCCGACTAATGAAGAAGTCTAGGAGGAGTTTGATTGAAGTTCGAAAGGAGCTCGACTGGGGTTTGGTCGTTGGAGGAGTTCGGTTGGGATCGACCGTCGGAGGAGTTTGGTTACTAAATGAGTTCGACCGCTAGAGGAAGAATTTTTTATTGAAGCTCTTCCGTGATTATCGGTTGCATTAGGCTAAGCATCAGATTGGACTTCAGCGGGAGCGGGATTTATCCCCAACAATAGTCCCCCCACTTTTGAGTTCAAAATTCGAAGAAAGGGAGTACAAAAAAAGACAACTGCCGAAGTTCTTTTCTGGGCTCTACACCGTTGAGGTTGAAGCTCGGAGGGAGATCTTAGAGGTTGACATTGAAGTTAAAGCTCAAGGAAGATCTTATCTTCAGCTGAGGTTGACGTTGAAGTTAAAGCACTGGGGAGATCTTATCTCCAGCTGAGGTTGAAGTTGAAGTTGAAATTGAAGCTCGGGAGAGATCTTATCATCAGCCGAGGTTGAAGTTGAAGAAGATCTTATCTCCTATTGATGTAGAAGCTCGAAAGAGATCTTATCTCCAGCCAAGATTGAAGGAGATCTTATCTTCTGTTGAAGTTGAAGTTGAAGATCGGGAGAAATCTTATCTCCAGTCAAGATTGAAGGAGATCTTATCTCCTGTTGACATTGAAGTTGAAGCTCGGAGGAGATTTTATCTCCAGCCAAAGTTGAAGGAGATCTTATCTCCTATTGACATTATAGTTGAAGCTCGGGGGAGATCTTATCTTCTCTTCTCATCTCGTGTAAAATGAACAAGGCCTTTAACTTTGCTCACGTTAGGATGAGGTTCTCCTCCTATTTCTAACGGACTGTAGGGATACATAAGGGCCGTTGTCAGGGCCTCTCCCTCCATCTCGTCTAAAATGAATGAGGCCTTCAACTTTGCTCGCATTAGGATAAGATTCTCCTCCTATTCCTGATGGATTGTAGGGGCGCATAAGGGCCGTTGTCAGGGCCTCTCCCCCTATCTCGTCTAAAATGAATGAGGCCTTTGACTTTGCTCACGTTAGGATGAGGTTCTCCTCTTGTTCCTAATGGACTGTAGGGGCGCATAAGGGCCATTGTTAGAGCTTCTCCCCTCATCTCATCTAAAATAAATGAGGCCTTCGACTTTGCTTATGTTAGGATGAGGTTCTCCTCTTGTTCCTAATGGATTGTAGGGGCATATAAGGGCTGTTGTCAGGGCCTCTCCCCTCATCTCGTCTAAAATGAATGAGGCCTTCGACTTGCTCATGTTAGGACGAGGTTCTCCTCCTATTCCTAACATGGCCACTATTGATTGCTTCTTCTCTGTCGTCAAATAGTTTTGCCACCGAGAAACAATAATGTTGAAATGAAGGAGTTTTACTGAAGAAAAATTATCGACAGTACATTCTCAAATTCTCTAAGTTTTAAGGTCATGGGAGCATTATTCCTTTGAGCTCCTTCAGACAATAAATTTTGGGCCGGATGACCTCCTCTACTTCATACGGGCCTTCCCAATTTGGGGCAAGCTTCCTCTGGCTCTAATGCTGAGAGATGGCAGCTCATCAAAGTACTAAGCTCTCAGAGATAGTATTGATGATGTTGAGAGGTGGTCGATCTTCTTGTTATTCCTTTCTCATTAGTGGTTCTAGCTATGGTAGCGCCCTTGGCTTATCTTCTCTTGCTTCAGACCGACGTTTGTGGAGCATTGAGGGGGGCGTAGTTGTAAAATCTTCTGATTTCGCACCCTTCCATCAGGGCTTCTTTGATGATGAGCTCGGGAAGGAGTTTGGGCTCGCTCATGCTCGGGGAGAGTTCAGGAGCACGGTCGAATTTCATTCAACCTTCTACCAGCGATGCTGAAGAATTTCATTCGACCCTTCCTGATATTCATCAGGAAATCCAAACCTCAAAATGAAGTAAGCCACAAACTGATGGCTCATCGGATCAAAGAAGAAGATCATACCCGACTTCAATGCTGCATACCAATTTCTTGCTGCTTCCTTCAAGGTAGACGAAAAAGCTCGACATAAAATGGGGTCTGGTGCGCCATGGAGCAGCATCATAGTCCAGAAGGCCTCTAGGTGATCGATCGGATCAGAGGTTCCATCGTAGTTTTCAAATCGAGAAAAGCTCGAAGTTCATCGGAGTGGACTCTTGCATAATTTGGGGAGAAAAAGGAGGATTGGTGCGGACGTTGTCATGATGAGCTGGGGCGACGTGGTCGAGCTTCTCAATCCGTTGATCCATCCTCCATAGTTTTTGATCGAGGATGTATCTCGATCGTAGACTTTGGAAGGCTTTCGACTGTAGATGGAGAAGATTTATTTTAAAGAAGAATTATGATTCGAACAAGGATCCTCTGCTCTCTATTTTCTCTTTCCAAGGATGACGGGTATGCTAGCCCAAGTGCTCTTCCTTGGGGTAGATTTCTGACATCTTGATGGTAGATTTTTTGGCAGAATCACCATCGGAGACTGCCGCATGGCATGCACCATCTCGGTGAGGTCCTGAACCTACTGCATCAGGAGGTTGAACTGCTCCGAATCTACCATGGCCATCGATGGAGGAGGTTGAAGTGCTAATGATGGAGCAAGGACAGACGGATTTGGTTCAGATCTGACGGTAGAAGTGATAGATCTCTGCATAGTCGCCTTCTTTAGAGGCATTTCTTAGGATTGAGGGAGAGGATGGAGATGGACCTTAGAGAAGAAGATCCAAAGGATCGACTGTGCACTTCTTTAAGAATAAGGGTACCTCAGGAACAGAGGACCCTTCCTCTAGCGCCAATTCTATTGATGCAGAATCTGGTTGACGTTGAATTGAGCTGAAGTCGAGGAAAATGAGGTCGCCACCGATGACCTATAAAATAAAGTTCTACCCGAAGTCGATGGTGGTGGCTCTGGTAGGATCCTCCAACAATCAAGTTAGCTCTTCTGGCCAACAGAAATGGAGTACTCAGGCAAAAATTCAACAGAGTTTTGAAAAAGAGAAGAGAGCTTAGAGAAAACATAACTGGAGGGTCCCTTTTATAGATGGAGCCTATAGCAGATTGATAGTGACGATCGTAATCATTCGGTAGTGGGCTACTCGAGGCCACGTGGAGTTCATTATGGAGAGAGGTGTCTATTATCGTGATGTGGCCATTCATTGAGATTTATTAGTTGAAGTTCGGAGGAAGCAAGCATTGGTTGGTGAATATCTTTGACATACATCAATTCCAGAGAAGTTCGGACTTCTAAAGAAAACTTTGACTGAAGGAGAAATTCAGAAGGAGTTCAGCTCTTAGAGGAACTTGACAGAAGGATAAGTCCGACTGAAGGAGAGGTTCAGAAGGAGTTTGGCTTCTAGAGAAATTCAAATGAAGGAGAGGTCCGAAAGAAGTTTAGCTCCTAGAGGAACTTGACTGAAGGAGAAATCTGAAAGGAGTTCGACTCCTGTAGGAATTCGACTGAAGGAGAGGTCTGGAAGGAGTTTGGCTCCTGAAGAAACTTGACTGAAGGAGAAGTTCTGAAGGAGTTTAGATTCTGGAGGCATCTGACTAAAGAAGAGGTCTGGAAGGAGTTTGGCTTCTTTAGGCATCCGATTGAAGGAGAAATCTGGAAGGAGTTCGGCTCCTGGAGGAACTTGACTGAAGAAGAAGTCCGACTAAAGGAGAGGTCCGAAAGGAGTTCGACTCCTAAAGGAATCCGACTGAAAGAGAGGTCTGGAAGGAGTTCGACTCTTGAAGAAACTTGACTGAACGAGAAGTCCGAAAGAAGTTTGGCTCCTAGAGGCATCCCACTGAAGGAGAGATCCGAAAGGAGTTCGGCTCCTCTAGGCATTCGACTAAAGGAAAGGTCCAAAAGAAGTTTGGCTCCTGGAGGAGTCCGACTGAGGGAGAAGTTCAAGAGGAGTTTGGCTCCTACAAGCATCCATCAGAAGGAGAGATCTGGAAAGAGTTCGACCGCTGGAGGGGCCCGACTGATGAAGAAGTCTAGGAGGAGTTCGGCTGAAGTCCAAAAGGAGTTCGGCTGGGGTTTGGCCATTGGAGGAGTTTGGTTGGGTTCGATCATTGGAGGAGTTCGGCTACTAAATGAGTTCGACTGTTGGAGGAAGAATTTTCGATTGAAGCTCTTCCGTGATTACCGATTGCATTAGGATAAGCATCAGACTGGACTTCGATGGGAGTGGGATTTATCCCCAACATAATTTATGTCTGTTAGATGGATCATGATCATATTAGATATGGTCCATACTTAGTAGAATAGGTTATGTTAGAACTAGGTCAAAGAAATAGGTATAAGATTGCATGTCGATGGTAAAAAGATTGCATTATCAATTATAAACTTAAATACTGAAGATAGAATTGAAACCTGAGACAATTTTCTCTCCCTGATTAAAAACTACTTTCCTACTGCTTTTTAATTTTCTACTACTTTAAGAATTTTGAAACCAATCAAACAATCTTCTTTATTTTTTTAAAAATTAACTGCCCTCGATCCCTGAGAAAATCGACACCCGACTCACCATTGTTCTAATCTATAATAAGTTAGGTTTAATTTTTATTTGTTGCTCTAAACAACAAGCATCACTTTGACTTCACCATTTGCCTAAGGGTGGGCTACAGATGTAAAATGATGAGAGATATTCAAGTCCTCATAGAATTTAGCAAATTTTGTCCCTGCAAATTATCATTCATTGTCGGTGATCAATGTCCGAGATAGACTAAATCTACACCTATCAATTTTTAAATAAAGTCTTGCATGAATTTTTGCTAGGGGTTTGACATCGATCCACTTGATGAAGTAATCTACCATCACTAGTAGAAATTTTCACTATTTTGATGCTATAGAAAATGGTCCAAAGATATTCATTCCCCATTGCATGAATGGCCACAAAGCATTTAAGGGTGTGAGCTGAGAGGCTGGTTGTCACTAAATGCTAGGATTTCTTTGGCATCTATCATACTTTCTTACATAATCAATTATGTCCTACTACATGCTTGGCCAATAATATCCGTTCTAGAGTAGTTTATAAAATAATGATCTGACTCCAAGATGATTACCACATATTCCTTCATGAACTTTTTTTAGGACATAATCGGCTTCAGATGGTTGAAGGTATTTAAGAAGTGGTGGAGAAAAAGATCTCTTTAACAACTTATTTTTATATAAGATATAATAGGAGGCCTAATTTTTTAGTTTTCGAACTTCTTTGGAGTCTCTGGGGAGGATGCTATCTTTGAGATATAAAATTAATAGATCGATCCAACTGCGCTCATGGTCTACTTGCATTATTGTCTGGGCTTCCTCCAGACTTGGGTATTGAAGGACTTCAAAGAAAATCTCCTTTAGCAATTCATTCGGAGCTAGGGTAGTCAATTTGGATAGAAGATTGGCTTTAGAATTCTCTGCCTTAAAAATCTATTGAATGTCGAAACCGCTGAAGGCCGAAGTCAAACTTTTTACTTTGTCTAAGTATTTCTTCATACTTTCCTCCCAAGCTTCATAACTGCTATTGATCTTCCCTACTACCAATTGCGAATTACTATAAACTTTCACATGATCTGTCCCCAATTTCTTAGCTATTCTCAATCCTACAATCAGAGCTTTATACTCAACTCCATTATTGATAGCAGGAAATTTAAAGCACCATGCATATTCGTGTTAGATATATGTGCCCTAGAAGCCAGAATTGGCTGACACTTGTAATACACTTCTAGGGGCAAAATTGTAATTTTGACTATAATTAATGAAATGGGTTATTTTCTATCACACATGTGTATTTAGTGTCTGTGATACATCCTTTGAATTAATGGTAATGATAATTCATATTTTCAAGAGTTGAAAATTTAAGACATGAATAATCATTATTAACTCATAAACAGCTCCCGACCATAGGATCATCACGAGGATGGTGATTGATCCGGAAGGTTGGTGTACGATCGCTTCTCTTTAGTAGATGAGTCTTGAGTCTACGGTGTGGAGACACCGGAGCGAGAGTACAGGTACTCGTTAGAGAACGAGGGCACTGAGCGTGACCACCTCGAGTAGTCATTAGGAAGTCTACCTTCTCGTCAATGACTGACTCGATGCTGCAGTAGTGTGTCTGGTTCTTTGACCTGAGATGCATCGGCAGTTCACCTTGAGGGTGTTATAGTTTGACTACGCCATTACTCGGTCTCCTAGCCATATGGAACCCTGAGGTGTATGTTGGCTATAGCATGTTCATTGTAGGAACTGGATTGCATCAAGATGGAATCTATCTACCTCGGTGGTAGAGGAGCAGCCCTATGATGATCATGAGAATCAAGTCCAGAAGCCCATGGCCATGGCAGAGTGAAATAATAGAAAGAGTTTCTATTTAGATTTTCACATTGGACTCGAATCGAATGATTACATCATATGACAGAGACTAGGGTTTGACGAGTTCACCTTAACCCTAATCTGATCGGGGCTCAAGATAGAAGAACTTAATCACACAGGTAGCTGCACCAAGAGGTTCGCATTCAGCTCTGATGGGTTGCCACCATATACTGCTAGGTGTCACTGGTGGATTTTGGGAGCAATTAGAATGATTTAGATGATCGATCATTCTAGCTGTTCGAATCAGAAGAGTTCTGATCCATCGAAAGGAGTTTCGATGATGTCGATGATAGAGATCATGACATATCCCATTACCATACAGAACTGAACCTAACTGGGTCACACAAACAAGGGTTTGAATCTGGTGATCATCAATTGAACTGATCTAGTTCAATTGATCTGAATGAGATTCAATTAGGTTCAAGGAAAATCGTGCTAGCACTCGATTGAACCTAACGTTCTTCTTTTACTATCATAAATAAGTTGTCCTGACTGAGCCAAAGGAGTTTGTGCTCAATCAGAGGCCTTCATATGGTCTGACTGGAGGTTGTCCAAGTCAGAAAAGGTTGTCTTATTTTGTAAGACATTACCTGCCATTTTTGGTCACCTGCCATTTCTTGTTCTTTGACTTTGGTCAAAAGTCTACCTTTGACTGGTCAAACGTTGACCATTGACACTTTGACTTTTGACCACATGTCATGCACCTATTGGAGAGCTGGTGGGGGCCTTGTCCCCCTGCCAGAACCTGGCAAGGAGAAGGGCGCACGCCAAGGGTGGCGTGTGCCCAAGTTGGAGGCGCCTAGGAGTCCTTGTTGGACAAGGACTCCATCTCCTTTTTGGATTCCAATTAGAGTTCTCCTAAGAATCCAAGTTTGACTGGTCTTAGGCACCCTCTAAGGAGGAATCCAGGGGACTCTATTCCCACCAATCAGATTTAGATCTGATTTCACAAAGGGTTGTGATTGGTTGGGAAGGAAGAGGAGTTGGATCACAAGCTTAGTCTATAAATAAGACCCTGCGCCCAACCCTAATTCTAATGAGAATTTCCCACGCCCCAAGGCTGCCTCTTTCCCTCCTTCTCCATGCCATAGTCTCTTCTCCCCTTGCTCTCCACGTCCAAAAGGAGTTTTGGACTTGGTTGGTGCGATTCAGATCAAAGAAAGGCGATCAAAAGCAAGAAGGCTGCGCTGCTGCAAAAGGACGACTGCTGATCTTCAAAAGAGTTTTGAAGATCCTCCAGATCAGATCCAGATCTGATTTTTGGAGGTGTGATAGAGAAGAAGAGGATCTCCAGATCCAACCCGAGTGGATACCGGTAGAGGCCAGGCGCTTGCGTGGCTAGATCCAGAACCTTCCGCTGCAATACAGGATCATCAACAGGGTAATAGGATTACCCAAATCAGGTAAATTAAATTTGATTTAATTTATCTTATTTTATTTTATTTATTAAAATAATAAGAATCAGATCTGAAACATATCAAGATCTGATTAAGATCAAGAGAAAATTTTTGAAATATATCTCTTGATCTGATCAGATCTGAACGAACCTGGACCGGAAAATCAGGATTTCCCTTCAACTGGTATCAGAGCCATGGTTCTAAAATTGTTTAGATCTAATTTTAAATTTTATTTTAATTAAAAAATAATGTGATTTTCAGATGTCACATGAGATGTGATCAGATCTGAAATCAGAAAAAATTAAAATTAAATGATTTGGATCTAAGATTATGAAGATATGCATGACTAGTTCTAGAATAGAATAGTTCTATAGAATAGTTTTTGCATGTTTTGATTTAATCTGATTAAATCATATTTTAGATCTTTTATTTACTATTTTTTGATATTATAAGTGTTATAATAACATCTAAAAATAGCAAATAAAAAATTATTTAATTTTAAAATATCATATGAGATATGATTGATGCATGTCTAGACTAGTTGTAGAATAGTTCTACATAATTATCTAGATTAGAATTTATTTTGATTAGATCAATTTAAATCTAATTTTTTAGATTATTATGAGATAATTTAGATCTGAAAATATGCATGATTATGATACATGAGATGTATGCAAAATATGCCATGATTAGATCTAACTTTATATATGAGATATATGATATAGATCTGATACTGTTTTGTAGTATTGAATGTTCCTGATTAAGGCGTTCCTCTTGGCCGTCCGGTCATAAGAACGAAGAAGGGTTTAAAGGCCCCTCTCTTCCCATTCGATGGGGTGTTCTTATGACGTGTAGGGGTGCTGCGTGTTCGTCCTTAATCAGAAACCCAAAACTTACTTTCTGCAAAACCCTAGATCCTGAAACCCTAGGATTTATTGTGCATATTTTGTTTATGAACCCTACTTAATTAAGAATTAAGTTTATGGAAATATTAATTAGGTCTAAAATTGAGAATTTCAGATCTAAGACATATTCATAATACTGGGTTCGGGCTTGGGTAGCTCAATTAGGTCTAAGCGGTTGATCAAACCGAATCAAGAGTTGGTTAGATGGGATCAACAATGCTTAAATTGACCAGCCTAATAGGATTAAGTCTGGGTCAAGATCGAGTCACGATCAAGCAAGACCTAATTAGGCTCAGAGGTTAGAGTCTGGATTGTAGGCTAACCCAATTGGTTCTGACTCAACAATTTGGTGTCTAAGGTAAGTTTGGCACAGACGACCGACTGGTTTTTAATTGGAAGCTACTCGACCTGAATGCGTTCTTGTGCGAGTTAACGGCATATTCCTTCCACCGGTCTCACTTACCTGGCCATATCTGTTGACACAGTTCTGATCTGAGGTGGTCAATAATCCGAGCTAACCCATGCCACTAGGTTAGTCATAATTGTTATGACTAAGCCAAGTCTAGTTTAATGAGACCTGAATCAATTCTCCCTAAGAAAAGATTAAGTCTGAGGTCTTCCACCATTGTAGACGTGCGGGCCCTTCCCGGGGTTGATTGTTCTCGGCTGGATACAGTGGCTCAGTTGCACCGGAAAGACGCAACCATGTCTATTAGGCATTGGATGCTATGGGCTGGAGGATGAGTTGGGCTCAATATTTCCGGATACGGTGAGAGACCTCAATTAGGAACCCAGTCTATGCAAATGGTGGGTCTGACTTAACTAAGGAGTGGATCAATATTCCGGATACGGTGAGATTCATGAATTAGAGACCAAGTTTGGGTGCACCATGATTAGAGAATCATTGAACAAGAGTTGTTCACTCATTGGCTAACCCATCACCAATAACTGTTAGGTGAGGTGATGAGTCAGTTGGTGAGACCGCACCACCCACTAGAAATCATTCAATCGTGGAGATTTTCGCATCTCTACAGAGGGAGTGTAGGGATCCGAGAAAATAGTGGGAGCTAATTTGTTTAAAAATAAAATCCCTAAACAAATTGGTCAAGTCAAAATTACAGTATCTAACTAGAATCTTTGACTCTCTACAGGAAAAATGTCTGCGTCCAACCCACTGGCACGTATCCTAGACACACATAGACTGACTGGACCCAATTATAAAGATTGGCTCAGGAACTACAAAATTGTTTTGGGTTCAGAGAAGTTAACACATGTTTTGGACCAGGACCCTCCCACCTTACCAGCTCGTCCATCCACTGAACAGAGAGCGTCTCTGGAAAAATGGATTGACGAAGATAATAAGGCCAGATACTACATGTTGGGCTCGATGTCTGATGAGCTCCAGCGCCAACATGAAGATATCGGGACTGCTCGCCAAATGTTGGCTCACCTGCAGGAGATGTTTGGTGAACAGAGTCGCGCAGCCAAATATCAAGTCACGAAATGACTTTTTAAGGCTAAGATGCGTGATGGGCAGTCAGTCCAAGATCACTGTCTGACAATGATCAAGGACATGGAAGAGCTTGAGAAGCTCGGTGTGAAGTTGGACTTGGATCTGCAGAACGATATTATTCTGCAATCCTTGACTGATGCATATGGGCAATTCATCATGAATTACCACATGCATAAACTTCAAAATTCCTTGGCCGAGTTGATGAATATGCTGGTTACCGCTGAGCTTTCTATGAAAGGTTCTAAAGGCTCAGTTCTTGCTATGGAACGGACTTCTTCCAAAAGAAAGTCTTATGGAAAGAAAAAGAAGTCTGTGAAAAAGCAAAAGGTAGAAGGATCAAAGAAGAAGAAGGCAGAACCGAAGAAAAAGGTCGATGGCAAAGGAAAGTGTTTCCATTGCAACAGCGACGGCCATTGGAAGCGGAACTGCCCTACTTACCTGGCCACCCTGAAGAACAAGAAGGAAGGTCCTTCTGGAGGTATGCTCGTTATTGAGTCTAACCTTACGGTTTCTTCTGCATCCAGTTGGGTGCTTGACTCTGGTTCTAGTGCTCATCTGTGCACTTCTATGCAGGGTCTTGAGGATAGCAGGAGGCTGAGGGATGGAGACATGATCCTACGCATCGGTAATGGAGCAAGAGTTGCTGCAGTAGCCGTGGGAACATACCCTCTTCGATTACCATCTGGTTTAGACTTAGTTTTAAAAGACTGTTATTATGTGCCTGCAGCTAGCAGGAATTTGATTTCTGTTTCATGCTTAGCACAAGAAGGTTATGTGATTCACCTTCTTTAAGGACCATTGTAACATTCTTTATGAAAGAAATAAAATTGCAAATGGTTTCCTTATTAATGGTCTTTATCAGTTACATATTGATGTACCTATTTTAACTATCGAGCAAAACGTGAATGCCAAACGACCTAGGGATAGTCCAAACGACAGATATCTATGGCACCTGAGATTAGGTCATATAGCAGAAGATAGGATTAACAAATTGGAGAAAAATGGGCTATTGAGTCCATTGACTTTTGAGTCATATCCAACTTGTGAATCTTGTCTTCAAGGCAAAATGACTAAACTCCCTTTTGTTGGACATGGGGAGAGGGCCACAGATCTCCTTGCCCTAGTACATACTGATGTGTGCGGCCCATTTGATGTGCCGGCTAGAGGCAATTTTGTCTACTTCATTACCTTTACCGATGATCTGTCTAGGTATGGGTATGTGTATCTTATGAGACACAAGTCTGAAGCTTTTGAAAAGTTCAAAGAATTCAGACATGAAGTAGAAAAATAAACTGGAAAACCCATTAAGGTTCTTCGATCAGATCGAGGAGGTGAATACCTTAGCCGGGAATTCCTAGACTATCTTAAGGAAAATGGCATAGTCTCTCAATGGACTCCACCAGGAACACCTCAACTCAACGGGGTTTCAGAATGGAGAAATCGGACTCTATTGGATATGGTTCGATCCATGATGAGCTTCACAGACCTCCCTGATTTTCTTTGGGGACATTCATTGTTAACTTCAATCTATTTACTGAATAGGGTTCCCTCTAAAACCGTTCCTACCACACCGTATGAGATATGGCACGGTAAGAAACCAAGTCTGAGTCATCTCAGAATTTGGGGTTGTCCGGCTCATGTCAAAAGACAACAAGCGGACAAGTTAGAGTTTAGGTCCTTTAGAGCTCGATTCATAGGATATCCTAAAGAGTCATTAGGATACTATTTCTACATTCCAGAAGACCACAATGTGATTGTGAGTCGACATGCCATCTTTCTTGAAAAATAGTTTATTCAAGATAGTGGCATTGGAAAGCAGATTAAGCTTGATGAGAAAGTCTCACAAGCAGAACGAGCTAAGGACCAATTGGAACCAAATCAGGTTGAGCCAATAAGAACACTACCTCCTCCACCTCGTAGATCGGAAAGAGTTTTCCCATCCCCCTGAAAGATACTTAGGTATTATTTCAGAGGACGTAGAGGAAATGTTCCTCATAGGTAATGGTGCTCATGGTGATGATCCCAAAACCTACAACGAGGCGATATCAGATATCGACTCCGAGAAATGGCTTAGAGGCAATGAAGTCAGAAATTGACTCGATGCACTCAAACCAAGTCTGGACCTTGGTAGATCCACCAGAAGGTATAGTACCTATTGGGTGTAAATGGATCTTCAAGAGAAAGATTGGTGCAGATGGGAATGTGGAGACATTCAAGGCTAGACTAGTGGCAAAAGGTTATAGTCAACATGCGAAGGCATTGACTATCAGGATACCTTTTCCCAGTGTAGCTATGCTAAAATCCATCCGCACATTGCTTGCTGTTGCAGCCTATTTCGATTATGAAATATGGCAAATGGACGTGAAAACGGCATTCTTAAATGGATATCTTGAGGAAGATATCTATATGGAACAGCCGCTAGGTTTCACATCCAGTGATACTGATCACAAGGTTTGCAAGCTGCAAAGGTCCATATATGGACTTAAGCAAGCATCTCGGAGCTGGAACACTCGTTTCAATGATGTGATCAAAAAGTTTGGTTTCATCAAAAATGAAGAGGAACCATGTGTTTTCAAAAAGGTCAGTGGGAGCGCTGTTGTCTTCCTCGTATTGTACGTGGATGACATCCTCCTTATTGGGAATGATATTCCCATGTTGACATCAGTCAAAATATGGTTGTCCAAGGAATTCTCCATGAAAGACCTAGGTGAAGCATCCTTTATTCTAGGAATTAAGGTCTATAGGGATAGACCGAATAGGATGCTAGGACTTTCACAGAAGATGTACATAGAGGAAGTACTAAAGAGGTTTAGTATGGAAAACTCTAAGAGGGGATTAATACCCTTCAGACATGGTATTCATCTTTCCAAGAACATGTGCCCCAGCACATCTGAGGAAATAGAGAATGCATGAGCAAGATCCCTTATGCTTCTGCAATAGGGAGCCTCATGTATGCCATGCTATGTACACGACCTGATATAGCCCATGCTGTGAGTGTCACAAGCAGATATCAGTCAAATCCAGGTGAAGAACACTGGACTTCTGTGAAATGTATCCTTAAGTACTTGAGAAGAACTAAGGATATGATGTTGGTCTTTGGTAATGGAGAACTCCAAGTCCAGGGATACACAGACTCGGATTTCATGTCCGATATAGATGATCGAAAGTCGACATCTGGAAGTCTGTTTGTGTGCAATGGTGGAGCTGTCAGCTGGAAGAGTTCCAAGCAAACTGTGATAGCAGATTCCACCATGGAAGCAGAATATATAGCTGCATCAGAGGCTGCAAAGGAAGCATTCTGGTACAAGAAGTTTGCTGCAGAAATTGGAGTAATGCCATCAGATGCCATTCCTCTTTACTGCGACAACAATGGCGCCATAGCCCTTGCTAAGGAGCCGAGGTCTCACCAGAAAGTCCAAGCACATTGAGCGGCGATACCATCTCATCCGCGATTACCTCGAGAAAGGTTACGTTGAGGTCAAGAGAGTCAACTCCACAGATAATGTGGCAGACCCACTTACAAAGCCGTTGGGCCAGCAGAAGATCGAAGCCCACCTTGAGAAGATGGGACTTAGACTTGTAGCCAATTGGCTTTAGGACAAGTGGGAGATTGTTAGATATATGTGCCCTAGAAGCCAGAATTGGCTGACACTTGTAATACACTTCTAGGGGCAAAATTATAATTTTGACTATAATCAATAAAATGGGTTATTTTCTATCACATATGTGTATTTAGTGTCTGTGATACATCCTTTGAGTTAATGGTAATGATAATTCATATTTTCAAGAGTTGAAAATTTAAGACATGAATAATCATTATTAACTCATAAAATGCTCCCGACCATAGGATCATCACGAGGATGGTGATTGATCCGGAAGGTTGGTGTACAATCGCTTCTCTTTAGTAGATGAGTCTTGAGTCTACGGTGTGGAGACACCGGAGCGAGAGTACAGGTACTCGTTAGAGAACGAGGGCACTGAGCGTGACCACCTCGAGTAGTCATTAGGAAGTCTACCTTCTCGTCAATGACTGACTCGATGCTGCAGTAGTGTGTCTGGTTCTTTGACCTGAGGATGCATCGGCAGTTCACCTTGAGGGTGTTATAGTTTGACTACGCCATTACTCGGTCTCCTAGCCATATGGAACCCTGAGGTGTATGTTGGCTATGACATGTTCATTGTAGGAACTGGATTGCATCAAGATGGAATCTATCTACCTCGGTGGTAGAGGAGCAGCCCTATGATGATCATGAGAATCAAGTCCAGAAGCCCATGGCCATGGCAGAGTGAAATAATAGAAAGAGTTTCTATTTAGATTTTCACATTGGACTCGAATCGAATGATTACATCATATGACAGAGACTAGGGTTTGACGAGTTCACCTTAACCCTAATCTGATCGGGGCTCAAGATAGAAGAACTTAATCACACAGGTAGCTGCACCAAGAGGTTCGCATTCAGCTCTGATGGGTTGCCACCATATACTGCTAGGTGTCACTGGTGGATTTTGGGAGCAATTAGAATGATTTAGATGATCGATCATTCTAGCTGTTCGAATCAGAAGAGTTCTGATCCATCGAAAGGAGTTTCGATGATGTCGATGATAGAGATCATGACATATCCCATTACCATACAGAACTGAACCTAACTGGGTCACACAAACAAGGGTTTGAATCTGGTGATCATCAATTGAACTGATCTAGTTCAATTGATCTGAATGAGATTCAATTAGGTTCAAGGAAATCGTGCTAGCACTCGATTGAACCTAACGTTCTTCTTTTACTATCATAAATAAGTTGTCCTGACTGAGCCAAAGGAGTTTGTGCTCAATCAGAGGCCTTCATATGGTCTGACTGGAGGTTGTCCAAGTCAGAAATAGGTTGTCTTATTTTGTAAGACATTACCTGCCATTTTTGGTCACCTGCCATTTCTTGTTCTTTGACTTTGGTCAAAAGTCTACCTTTGACTGGTCAAATGTTGACCATTGACCTTTGACTTTTGACCACATGTCATGCACCTATTGGAGAGCTGGTGGGGGCTTGTCCCCCTGCCAGAACCTGGCAAGGAGAAGGGCGCACGCCAAGGGTGGCGTGAGCCCAAGTAGGAGGCGCCTAGGAGTCCTTGTTGGACAAGGACTCCACCTCCCTTTTGGATTCCAATTAGAGTTCTACTAAGAATCCAGTTTGACTGGTCTTAGGCGCCCTCTAAGGAGGAATCCAGGGGTCTCTATTCCAACCAATCAGATTTAGATCTGATTTCACAAAGGGTTGTGATTGGTTGAGAGGAAGAGGAGTTGGATCACAAGAGGTCTATAAATAAGACCCTGCGCCCAACCCTAATTCTAATGAGATTTCCCATGCCCCAAGGCTGCCTCTCCCCTCCTTCTCCACGCCATAGTCTCTTCTCCCCTTGCTCTCCACGTCCAAAAGTGTTTTGGACTTAGTTTGGTGCGATTCAGATCAAGGAAAGGCGATCAAAAGCAAGAAGGCTGCGCTGCTGCAAAAGGACGACTGCAGATCTTCAAAAGAGTTTTGAAGATCCTCCAGATCAGATCCAGATCTGATTTTTGGAGGTGTGATAGAGAAGAAGAGGATCTCCAAATCCAACCCGAGTGGATACCGGTAGAGGCTAGGCGCTTGCGTGGCTTAGATCCAGAACCTTCCGCTGCAATCAGGATCATCTACAGGGTAATAGGATTACCCAAATCAGGTAAATTGAATTTGATTTAATTTATCTTGTTTTATTTTATTTATTAAAATAATAAGAATCAGATCTGAAATATATTAAGATCTGATTAAGATCAAGAGAAAATTTTTGAAATATATCTCTTGATCTAATCAGATCTGGACGAACCTGGATCGGGAAATCAGGATTTCCCTTCAATTTGGTAATAAATCCTTCTGGATTGATAAGGATTAAGCCTGCACCTACTCTAGAAGCATTGGTTGAACCATTAACATACAAGGCCCAGAAATCTTTAAAGAGGTTAGCTTTCTCTTCTGAGGAGTTCGACTGAAAACTAGAAGTGTTGACTTCTTGTTGCTTAGGCTCGATCGGATCTAGAATAGTACATTTTATAATAAAATCAGCTAGTATTTGAGCTTTAATATATGGCCGAGGTTAGAATTTGATATCAAATTTAGTGAGCTCAATTGCCCATTTTATTATTCTTTTAGAAGTATCTAGCCAATGAAGAACTATCTTTATGGACTGATCTATAAGAAATTGTTAGATATGTGTGCCCTAGAAGCCAAAATTGGCTAATACTTGTAATACACTTCTAGGGGTAAAATTATAATTTTGACTATAAATAATAAAATGGGTTATTTTCTCTCACATATGTGTATTTAGTGTCTATGATACATCTCTTGAGTTAATGGTAATGATAATTTTTATTTTTAGAAGTTAAAAATTTAAGATAAGAATTTTTATTATTAACTCATAAAATGCTCCTGACCGTAGGATCATCATGAGGATGGTGATTGATCTGGAAGGTTAGTGTACAATCACTTCTTTATAGTAGATGAGTCCTGAGTCTATGGTGTAGAGACACCGGAGTGAGAGTACAGGTACTCATTAGAGAATGAGGGCACAAAGTGTAACCATCTCGAGTAGTCATAAGAAAGTCTACCTTCTCGTCAATGACTAACTCGAAGCTATAGTGGTGTGTCTGGTTCTTTGACCTGAGGTGCATCAATAGTTCACTTTGAGGGTGTTATAGTTTGACTATACCATGACTCGATCTCCTAGCCATTCGGAATCCTGAGGTGTATGTTGACTATAGCATGTTCATTATAGAAATTGGATTGCACCAAGATGGAATCTATCTACCTCGGTGGATGAGGAGCAGCCCTATGATGATCATGAGAATCAAGTCCATAAGCCCATGGCCATGGTAGAGAGTGAAATAATAGAAAGAGTTTCTATTAAGGTTTTCACATTGGACTTGAATCGAATGATTAAATCATATGATAGAAATTAGGGTTTGACGAGTTCACCTTAACCCTAATCTGATCGGGGCTCAAGATAGAAGAACTTAATCACACAAGTAGCTGCACCAAGAGGTTCATTTTTAATTTTGATGGATTGCCACCATATACTACTAGGTGTCACTGGTGGATTTTGACAGCAATTAGAATGATTTAGATGATCGATCATTCTAGTTGTCAGAATCAGAAGAGTTCTAATCCATCGAAAGGAGTTTCGATGATGTTGATGATGGAGATCACGACATATTCCATTACCATACAGAACTGAACCTAACTAGATCACACAAACAAGGGTTTAGATCTGGATATCATCAATTGAACTAACCCAGTTCAATTGATTTGAATTAGATTCAATTAGGTTCAAAAAAATTATGCTAGCACACGATTGAACCTAACATTCTCCTTTTTCTATCATTAAAAGTCATCTCGACTGAGCCAAATAAGTTTGTACTCACTCAGGTATCTTTACCTGATCTGACTGGAGCTTGTTCTGGTCAAAAAAGGATTGTCTTAATCTATGAGATAAATTTGAGACAACACCTACCATTTTCCATCATCTGCTAATTCTTGTACTTTGACTTTGGTCAAACGTTGACCTTTGACCCTTGGACATATGCCCATATGTCATGCACTTATTAAAGAGCAGATAGGGGATTGTCTCCTTACTGGATTTTGGAAAGGAGGGGGTGCATGCCTAGGATGGTGTGCGTCCATGAATAAGGACGCCTGAAGTCCCATACGAATGAAACTCCAGATTGCTTCTTGGATTCAAACTAGGTGACCCTCACCTATAGACTTTGATCAGTCTTAGGCACCACCTTAGGATGAATCTATGGGTCTCTCATCTGATTGGATCAGGTGATGTCATCCCACCAATCAAATATAGATCTGATTAAACGAAGCAACGTGATTGGCTGGGGTGATATGGCACTGCATGGTGCAGCAGGATCTATATAAAGATCTGTCTGCATCCACTTTTCATAGACTTCTCTCTTAGCCATGCCCCAAGGCTGTCCCTCTCTTTTCTCCATGCCACCTTCAGGCCATCTCTCTCCTCTCCATGCCCAAGGATAGTTGGGCTTCAGATTAGTGCGATTCAGGCAAGAAAAGGCTGATGAGAAAGGAAGAAGGCAGCACTGCTACAGAGACGACTGCTGATCTTCGAAAGAAGTTTTGAAGATCCTCCAAATTAGATCCAGATCTAATTTTTGGAGATGAGATAAAGAAGAAGAAGATCTCTAGATCCAGCCTAAGTGGATATCGGTAGAGGCTAGGCACTTGCGTGGCTAGATCCAGAACCTCAGGCAATCAGCAGATCATCAATGGATAATCGGATTATCCATATCAAGGTAAAACTAATTTAGATTTAATTTAATTTAATTTTTTTTATTTATCAGATCATAAAATTAGATCTAGAAAATATCATATCTGATTAGGATCTAAGAAAAAATTTTTGAAATATGCCTCTCGATCCAATCAGATCTGAACGAACCTGACCCCAGAAAATCAAGATTTTTTCTTCAACTGATATTAGAGCCAGGTTCTTATAAAATTTATTTAGATCTAATTTAATCTAATAAATTAATAATTTTGGATATCACATGAGATGTGATTAGATCTAAAATTAGAAAATTAAAAAATTATAATTAATTAATCTAGATCTAATATGTATAAGATACATAACTAGACTAGGAATAGAATTATTCTATGTGTAGTCTAGTATAATCATAATTTTTATTTGATTAAATATAATTTTTTGACCTATTTATTTGCTATTTTTTAATCTTATAAATATTATAATCAGATCTAAAAATATAAAATTAATTAAAATTAATTTATTCATATGAGATATGATAGTTGTATGTTTAGACTAGTTGTAGAATAGTTCTGCAAATAGGTCTAGATTAAATTTTATTTGATGAGATCAAATTTAAATTTAATCTTTTAGATAATTATGAGATAATTTAGATCTGAAAAATATGCATGCATGATACATGAGATGTATGCAAAACATGTTTCAATTAGATCAATTTTCTTATATGAGATATATGCTTAGATCTAGTTAGTTTTTGTAGATTAGTTGTATTTCTGATTAAGGCATTCCCCTTAGCCATCCGGTCATAAAAATAAGGTAAGATTTAAAGACCCTCTCCTTCCATTCGATGGGATGTTCTTATGATGTGTAGGGATGCTGCGCGTTCGTCCTTAATCAGAAATTAAAAACTTACTTTCTACAAAACCCTAGATCCTGAAATCCTAGGATCTTATTTGCATGTTTTATTTTTGAACCCTAAACTTAATTAAGAATTAAGATTATGAAATATATTAGGTCTAAAATTAAGAATTTTTAGATCTAAGACATGTTCATAAAATTGGGTTCGGGCTTGGGTAGCTCAATTAGGTCTAGCGATTGATCAAACGGAATCAAGAGTTGGTTAGATGGGATCAATAATGCTTAAATTGACCAGCCTAATAGGATTAAGTCTGGGTCAAGATCGACTCACATGAGTGATCGATCAAGCTAAGACCTAATTAGGCTCAGTGGTTAGAGTCTGAATTATAGGCTAACCCGATTGATTCTGGCTTAATAATTTGGTGTCTAAGGTAAGTTTGGTAGATACAATTGACTAATTTTTAATTGGGAGCTACTCGACTCGAATGCATTCTTGTCGAGTTAATGGAATATCCCTTTCACTGATCTCACTTACCTGGCCATGTTTGTTGACTCAGTTCTGATCTGAGATGGTCAATAATCTGAGCTAACCCATGCCACTAGGTTAGTCATAATGGTTATGACTATGTCAAGTCTAGTTTAATAAGACCTAAATCAAATCTCCCTAAGAAAAGATTAAGTCTAAGGTCTTCACCATTATAGATGTGCGGACCCTTCCCAAGGTTGATTGTTCTCGGCTAGTTATAGTGGCTCAGTTGCACCAGAAAGATGCAACCATGTCTATTAGGCATTGGATGCTACGGGCTGGAGGATGAATTAGGCTCAATATTTTGAATACGATGAGAGACTCAATTAGGAATCCAATCTATGCAAATGGTGGATCTGACTTAACTAAGGAGTGGATCAATATTTTGGACATGGTGAGATTCATGAATTAGAGATCAAGTTTGGGTGCATCATGATTAAAGAATCATTGAATAAGAGTTGTTCACTCATTGGCTAACACATCACCAATAACTGTTAGGTGAGGTGATGAGTAAGTCAGTGGGACTACACCATCCACTAGAAATCAGTAATCGTGGAGATTTTCGCATCTTTACAGAGAAAGTGTAGGAATTTGAGAAAATAGTAGGAGCTAATTTATTTAAAAATAAAATCTCTAAATAAATTAGTTAAGTCTTAATTACAGTTTCTAACTAAAAATTTTGACTCTCTATAGGAATATGTCTGCATCCAACCCACTAGTATGAATCCTGGACACCCATAGACTGACTGAATCAAATTACATGGATTGGCTTCGAAACTTCAAAATTATTTTGGATTCCAAGAAGTTAACTCATGTATTGGATCAGGACCCTCCCACCTTACCAGCTCGTCCATCCGCTGAATAGAGAGCATCACTAGATAAGTGGACAGATGATGGTAACAAGGCCAGATACTACATGTTGGGCTCGATGTTTGATGAACTTCAGCGTCAAAATGAAGATATCAAGACTACTCGCCAAATGTTGGCTCACCTATAGGAGATGTTTGATGAACAAAGTCACACAGTCAAGTATCAAGTCACTAAATGACTATTCAAGGCTAAGATGCATGATGGACAGTCAGTCCAAGATCATTGTCTGATGATGATCAAGGATATGGAAGAGCTTGAGAAGCTCGGAGTGAGGTTGGACTTAGATCTGTAGAATGATATAATTCTATAATCCTTGACTAATGCATATGGGCTATTTATCATAAACTACCATATGCATAAACTTCAAAACTCCTTTGCCAAACTTATGAACATGCTGGTTACTGCTGAGCTTTCCATGAAAGGTTCTAAAGGCTCAGTACTCGCTATGGAACAGACTTCTTCCAAGAGAAAGTCTTTTGAAAAGAGGAAAAAGTCTGTGAAAACACAGAAGGTGGAAGAAGGAAAGAAGAAAAAGGCAGAGCTGAAGAAGAAGGCCGCTGACAAAGAAAAGTATTTTCATTGCAACAATGATGACCACTGAAAGTGGAACTGCCCTACTTACCTGACCATCCTAAAGAAGAAGGAAGCAGGTACTTCTGAAGGTATGCTCGTTATTGAGTCTAATCTTACGGTTTCTTCTACATTCAGTTGGGTGCTTGACTCTGGTTCTAGTGCTCACCTATGCACTTCTATGCAGGATCTTGAGGATAGCAGGAGGTTGAGGGATGGTGAGATGATTTTGTGCATCGAAAATGGAGCAAAAGTTACTATCGTGATCGTGGAAACATACCTTCTTCGACTACCATCTGGTTTATACTTAGTATTAAAAGACTGTTATTATGTGCCTGCAGCAAGTAGGAATTTGATTTCTATTTCTTGGCTTGCATTAGAAGGCTATGTAATTAATTTTCTTAAAGACTATTGCAACATTCTTTATGAAAGAAATAAAATTGCAAGTGGTTTCCTTATTAACGATCTTTATCAATTACATGTTGATGTATCTATTTTTAATTTTGAGTAAAATGTGAATGCCATAAAATTAAAATGTCCTAGGGATAGTCCTAATGATAGGTATCTATGGAACCTAAGATTAGGTCATATAGCAGAAGATAGGGTTAACAAATTGAAGAAAATTGGGCTATTGAGTCCGCTGACTTCCGAGTCATATCCAATTTGTGAATCTTATGTTCATGGCAAAATGACTAAGCTCCCTTTTGTAGGACATGGGGAAAGGGTCATGGATCTTCTTGTCCTAGTACATACAGATGTATGCGGTCCATTTGATGTACCGGCTAGAGGCAACCTAGTCTACTTCATAACCTTTACCGATGATTTATCTAGGTATGGGTATGTGTATCTTATGAGACACTAGTCTGAAGCATTTGAAAAGTTCAAAGAATTTAGATATGAAGTAGAATAGTAAACTAAAAAACTTATTAAGGTTCTTCGATCAGATCGAGGAGGTAAATACCTTAGTCGAGAATTTTTCGACTATCTCAAAAAAATGGCATAGTCTCTCAATGAACTCCACCAGGGACACCTCAACTCAACGAGATTTTAGAATGGAGGAACCAAACACTATTAGATATGGTTCAATCCATGATGAGCTTCACAGACCTCCCTAATTTTTTTTGGGGACATTCATTGTTAACTTCAATTTATCTACTGAATAGGGTTCCCTCTAAAACCATTCCTACCACACCGTATGAGATATGGCATGGTAAGAAACCAAGTCTGAGTCATCTCAGAATTTGGGATTGTCCGGCTCATGTCAAAAGATAACAAGCGGACAAGTTAGACTTTAGGTCCTTTAGAGCTCGATTCATAGGATATCCTAAAGAGTCATTAGGATATTATTTCTACATTCTAGAAGATCACAATGTGATTGTGAGTCGACATGCCATCTTTCTTGAAAAATAGTTTATTCAAGATAGCGGCATAGGAAAGTAGATCAAGCTCGATGAAAAAGTCTCACAAGAGCAATGAGCTAAGGACCATATGGAACCAAATCA
>QRFJ01002797.1:0-17501 GCA_006176705.1 Cocos nucifera | reverse complement strand
CCTTTTGAAAAACACATGGTTCCTCTTCGTTTTTGATGAAACCAAACTTTTTGATCACATCATTAAAACGAGTGTTCCAGCTCCGAGATGCTTGCTTAAGTCCATATATGGACCTTTGCAGCTTGCAAACCTTGTGATCAGTATCACTGGATGTGAAACCTAGTGGCTGTTCCATATAGATATCTTCCTCAAGATATCCATTTAGGAATGCCGTTTTCACGTCCATTTGCCATATTTCATAATCGAAATAGGCTGCAACAGCAAGCAATGTGCGGATGGATTTTAGCATAGCCACTGGGGAAAAGGTATCCTGATAGTCAATGCCTTCACGTTGACTATAACCTTTTGCCACCAGTCTAGCCTTGAATGTCTCCTACATTCCCATCTGCACCAATCTTTCTCTTGAAGATCCATTTACATCCAATAGGTACTATACCTTCTGGTGGATCTACCAAGGTCCAGACTTGGTTTGAGTGCATCGAGTCGATCTCTGACTTCATTGCCTCAAGCCATTTCTCGGAGTCGATATCTGATATCGCCTCGTTGTAGGTTTTGGGATCATCACCATGAGCACCATTACCTATGAGGAACATTTCCTCTACATCCTCTGAAATAATACCTAAGTATCTTTCAGGGGGACGGGAAACTCTTTCCGATCTACGAGGTGGAGGAGGTAGTGTTCTTATTGGCTCAACCTGATTTGGTTCCACTTGGTCCTTAGCTCTTTCTGCTTGTGAGACTTTCTCATCAAGCTTAATCTGCTTTCCAATGCCACTATCTTGAATAAACTGTTTTTCAAGAAATATGGCATGTCGACTCACAATCACATTGTGGTCTTCAGGAATGTAGAAATAGTATCCTAATGACTCTTTAGGATATCCTATGAATCGAGCTCTAAAGGACCTAAACTCTAACTTGTCCGCTTGTTGTCTTTTGACATGAGCCGGACAACCCCAAATTCTGAGATGACTCAGACTTGGTTTCTTACCGTGCCATATCTCATACGGTGTGGTAGGAACGGTTTTAGAGGGAACCCTATTCAGTAGATAAATTGAAGTTAATAATGAATGTCCCCAAAGAAAATCTGGGAGGTCTGTGAAGCTCATCATGGATCGAACCATATCCAATAGGGTCCGATTTCTCCGTTCTGAAACCCCGTTGAGTTGAGGTGTTCCTGGTGGAGTCCATTGAGAGACTATGCCATTTTCCTTAAGATAGTCTAGGAATTCCCGACTAAGATATTCACCTCCTCGATCTGATCGAAGAACCTTAATGGGTTTTCCAGTTTGTTTTTCTACTTCATGTCTAAATTCTTTGAACTTTTCAAAAGCTTCAGACTTGTGTCTCATAAGATACACATATCCATACCTCGACAGATCATCGGTAAAGGTAATGAAGTAGATAAAGTTGCCTCTAGCCGGCACATCGAATGGGCCGCACACATCAGTATGTACTAGGGCAAGGAGATCTGTGGCCCTCTCCCCATGTCCAACAAAAGGGAGTTTAGTCATTTTGCCTTGAAGACAAGATTCACAAGTTGGATATGACTCGGAAGTCAATGGACTCAATAGCCCATTTTTCTCCAATTTGTTGATCCTATCTTCTGCTATATGACCTAATCTCAGGTGCCATAGATATCTGTCGTTTGGACTATCCCTAGGTCGTTTGGCATTCACGTTTTGCTCGATAGTTAGAACAGGTACATCAATATGTAGCTGATAAAGACCATTAATAAGGAAACCATTTGCAATTTTATTTCTTTCAAAAAGAATGTTACAATGGTCCTTAAAGAAGGTGATCACATAACCTTCTTGTGCTAAGCATGAAACAGAAATCAAATTCCTGCTGGCTGCAGGCACAAAATAACAGTCTTTCAAAACTAAGTCTAAACCAGATGGTAATCGAAGAGGGTATGTTCCCACGGCTACTGCAGCAACTCTTGCTCCATTACCGACGCGTAGGATCATGTCTCCATCCCTCAACCTCCTGCTATCCTCAAGACCCTGCATAGAAGTGCATAGGTGAGCACTAGATCCAGAGTCAAGCACCCAACTGGATGCAGAAGAAACCGTAAGGTTAGACTCAATAACGAGCATACCTCCAGAAGGACCTTCCTTCTTGTTCTTTCAGGGTGGCCAGGTAAGTAGGGCAGTTCCGCTTCCAATGGCCGTCGCTGTTGCAATGGAAACACTTTCCTTTGCCAACGACCTTCTTCTTCGGTTCTGCCTTCTTCTTCTTTGATCCTTCTACCTTTTGCTTTTTCACAGACTTCTTTTTCTTTCCATAAGACTTTCTTTTGGAAGAAGTCCGTTCCATAGCAAGAACTGAGCCTTTAGAACCTTTCATAGAAAGCTCAGCGGTAACCAGCATATTCATCAACTCGGCCAAGGAATTTTGAAGTTTATGCATGTGGTAATTCATGATGAATTGCCCATATGCATCAGTCAAGGATTGCAGAATAATATCATTCTGCAAGTCCAAGTCCAACTTCACACCGAGCTTCTCAAGCTCTTCCATGTCCTTGATCATTGTCAGACAGTGATCTTGGACTGACTGCCCATCACGCATCTTAGCCTTAAAAAGTCGTTTCGTGACTTGATATTTGGCTGCGCGACTCTGTTCACCAAACATCTCCTGCAGGTGAGCCAACATTTGGCGAGCAGTCCCGATATCTTCATGTTGGCGCTGGAGCTCATCAGACATCGAGCCCAACATGTAGTATCTGGCCTTATTGTCTTCGTCAATCCATTTTTCCAGAGACGCTCTCTGTTCAGTGGATGGACGAGCTGGTAAGGTGGGAGGGTCCTGGTCCAAAACATGTGTTAACTTCTCGGAACCCAAAACAATTTTGTAATTCCTGAGCCAATCTTTATAATTGGGTCCAGTCAGTCTATGTGTGTCTAGGATACGTGCCAGTGGGTTGGACGCAGACATTTTCCTGTAGAGAGTCAAAGATTCTAGTTAGATACTGTAATTTTGACTTGACCAATTTGTTTAGGGATTTTTATTTTTAAACAAATTAGCTCCCACTATTTTCTCGGATCCCTACACTCCCTCTGTAGAGATGCGAAAATCTCCGCGATTGATGATTTCTAGTGGGTGGTGCGGTCTCACCAACTGACTCATCACCTCACCTAACAGTTATTGGTGATGGGTTAGCCAATGAGTGAACAACTCTTGTTCAATGATTCTCTAATCATGGTGCACCCAAACTTGGTCTCTAATTCATGAATCTCACCGTATCCGGAATATTGATCCACTCCTTAGTTAAGTCAGACCCACCATTTGCATAGACTGGGTTCCTAATTGGGTCTCTCACCGTATCCGGAATATTGAGCCCAACTCATCCTCCAGCCCATAGCATCCAATGCCTAATAGACATGGTTGCGTCTTCCCGGTGCAACTGAGCCACTGTATCCAGCCGAGAACAATCAACCCCGGGAAGGGCCCGCACGTCTACAATGGTGGAAGACCTCGGACTTAATCTTTTCTTAGGGAGAATTGATTCAGGTCTCATTAAACTAGACTTGGCTTAGTCATAACAATTATGACTAACCTAGTGGCATGGGTCAGCTCGGATTATTGACCACCTCAGATCAGAACTGTGTCAACAGATATGGCCAGGTAAGTGAGACCGGTGGAAGGAATATGCCATTAACTCGTACAAGAACGCATTCAGGTCGAGTAGCTTCCAATTAAAAACCAGTCGGTCGTCTGTGCCAAACTTACCTTAGACACCAAATTGTTGAGTCAGAACCAATTGGGTTAGCCTACAATCCAGACTCTAACCTCTGAGCCTAATTAGGTCTTGCTTGATCGTGACTCGATCTTGACCCAGACTTAATCCTATTAGGCTGGTCAATTTAAGCATTGTTGATCCCATCTAACCAACTCTTGATTCGGTTTGATCAACCGCTTAGACCTAATTGAGCTACCCAAGCCCGAACCCAGTATTATGAATATGTCTTAGATCTGAAATTCTCAATTTTAGACCTAATTAATATTCCATAAACTTAATTCTTAATTAAGTTGGGTTCATAAACAAAATATGCACAATAAATCCTAGGGTTTCAGGATCTAGGGTTTTGCAGAAAGTAAGTTTTTGGGTTTCTGATTAAGGACGAACGCGCAGCACCCCTACACATCATAAGAACACCCCATCGAATGGGAAGAGAGGGCCTTTAAACCCTTCTTCGTTCTTATGACCGGACGGCCAAGGGGAACGCCTTAATCAGGAACATTCAATAAACATTCAATACTACAAAACAGTTATAGATCTATATCATATATCTCATATACAAATTTAGATCTAACCATGGCATATTTTGCATACATCTCATGTATCATAATCATGCATGTTTTCAGATCTAAATTATCACATAATAATCTGAAAAATTAGATTTAAATTGATCTAATCAAAATAAATTCTAATCTAGACAATTATGTAGAACTATTCTACAACTAGTCTAGTCATGCATCTATCATATCTCATATGATATTTTAAAATTAAATAATTTTTATTTGCTGTTTATCAGATGTTATTATAACACTTATAATATCAGAAAACAGTAAATAAGAAGATCTAAAATATGATTTAATCATATTAAATCAAAGACATGCAAAACTATTCTATAGAACTATTCTATACTAGAACTAGTCATGCATATCTTCATGTTCTTAGATCCAAATCATTTAATTTTAATTTTCCTGATTTCAGATCTGATCACATCTCATGTGACATCTGAAATCACGTTATTTTTAATTAAAATAAAATTAAAAATCAGATCTAAACTATTTTTAGAACCATGGCTCTGATACCACTTGAAGGGAAATCCTGATTTCCCTGACCAGGTTCGTTCAGATCTGATCAGATCAAGAGATATATTTCAAAAATTTTTTCTCTTAGATCTGTATCAGATCAGGGATGCTTCAGATCTGATTCTTATTTATTTAATAAAAATTAAATGAAAAGGATAAATTAAATCACATTCAATTTACCTGAATAGGGTAATCCTATTACCCTGTTGATGATCCTGTTTGCAGCGGAAGGTTCTGGATCAAGCCACGCAAGCGCCTGGCCTCTACCGGTATCCACTCGGGCTGGATCTGGAGATCCTCTTCTTCTCTATCACGCCTCCAAAAATCAGATCTGGATCTGATCTGGAGGATCTTCAAAACTCCTTTTGAAGATCTGCAGTCGTTCTTCGCAGCAGCGCAGCCTTCTTGCTTTTGATCTCCTTTTCTTGATCTAAATCGCACCAATCCAAATCCAAAACACTTTTGGACGTGGAGAGCAAGGGGAGATGAGAGTATGGCGTGGAGAAAGGGGAGAGAGGCAGCCTTGGGGCGTGGGAAGATTGCTTCTTGATTATTTCTTTTTTTTTTTTCACTTGGGCGCTGGGTCTCTTATATAGACTAAGCGTGATCCAAGTCATCTTCCTCCCAACCAATCACAACCCTTTGTGAAATCAGATCTAAATCTGATTGGTGGGATTAGAGTCCCCTGGATTCCTACTTGGAGAGTGCCTTGGACCAGTCAAACTGGATTCTTAGAAGAACTCTCATTGGAATCCTAAAGGGAGATGGAGTCCTTGTCCCACAAGGACTCCATGCGCCTCCTTACTTGGGCTCACGCCTCCCTTGGCGTGCGCCCATCTCCTTGCCAGGTTCTGGCAGGGGGACAAGCCCCCACCAGCTCTCCAATAGGTGCATGACATGTGGTCAAAAGTCAAAGGATGAATGGTCAACGTTTGACCAGTCAAAAGGTAGACTTTCTGACCAAAGTCAAAGACCAAGAAATGGCAGGTGACCAAAAATTGGCAGGTAATGTCTTACAAATAAGACAACCTATTCTGACTTGGACAACCTCCAGTCAGACCATAAGAAGACTTCTGTTTGAGCACAAACTCCTTTGGCTCAGACAGGACGACTTATTTATGATAGCAAAAGAAGAACGTTAGGTTCAATCGAGTGCTAGCACGATTTCCTTGAACCTAATTGAATCTCATTCAGATCAATTGAACTATATTAGTTCAATTGATGATCACCAGATTCAAACCCTTGTTTGTGTGACCCAGTTAGGTTCAGTTCTGTATGGTAATGGGATATGTCATGATCTCTATCATCGACATCATCGAAACTCCTTTCGATGGATCAGAACTCTTCTGATTCGAACAGCTAGAATGATCGATCATCTAAATCATTCTAATTGCTCCCAAAATCCACCAGTGACACCTAGCAGTATATGGTGGCAACCCATCAGAGCTGAATGCGAACCTCTTGGTGCAGCTACCTGTGTGATTCAGTTCTTCTATCTTGAGCCCCGATCAGATTAGGGTTAAGGTGAACTCGTCAAACCCTAATCTCTGTCATATGATGTAATCATTCGATTCGAGTCCAATGTGAAAATCTAAATAGAAACTCTTTCTATTATTTCACTCTGCCATGGCCATGGGCTTCAGGACTTGATTCTCATGATCATCATAGGGCTACTCCTCTACCACCGAGGTAGATAGATCCCATCTTGATGCAATCCAGTTCCTACAATGAACATGTCACAGCCAACATACACCTCAGGGTTCCATATGGCTAGGAGACCGAGTAATGGTGTAGTCAAACTATAACACCCTCAAGGTGAACTGCCGATGCATCTCAGGTCAAAGAACCAGACACACTACTGCAGCATCGAGTCAGTCATTGACGAGAAGGTAGACTCCCTAATGACTACTCGAGGTGGTCACGCTCAGTGCCCTCGTTCTCTAACGAGTACCTGTACTCTCGCTCCGGTGTCTCCACACCGTAGACTCAAGACTCATCTACTAAAGAGAAGCGATCGTACACCAACCTTCCGGATCAATCACCATCCTCGTGATGATCCTATGGTCGGGAGCTATTTATGAGTTAATAATGATTATTCATGTCTTAAATTTTCAACTCTTGAAAATATGAATTATCATTACCATTAACTCAAAGGATGTATCACAGACACTAAATACACATGTGTGATAGAAAATAACCCATTTATTAATTATAGTCAAAATTACAATTTTGCCCCTAGAAGTGTATTACAAGTGTCAGCCAATTCTGGCTTCTAGGGCACATATATCTAACAGAAAAAATATTATTGAAAGAGAAAAGAATTTTGTTGAAAGAAAGTTACTAGCAATGCATTTCCGAATTTTTTGTGTTTCAGGGTCGTGGTAGCATTGTTCCTCCATGTTTCTTCAGGCGAACGACTTTTTCTATCTCATGCTGGCCTCCTCAATTTGGAGCATGCTTCTCTTGGCTTTAACGCTGGGAGGTGACGAATCATCGATGTACCAAGCTACTCCTCGGAGTAATGTTGAAGACACCGTGAGGCGGCCGACCTTATCGTTTCTGGTTACGGAAGCATCCTTGGCTGATCTTCTCCTGCTTCAGGCTGGCATCGAAGGAATTTACCCAACCGCCCCTTTCTTACGAGCTTCTCAATTTCGTCTCGGAGCTGGATGCATTTCTCAGTGTCGTGGCCATGGTCGCGATGGTAGAGGCAGTACTTGCTTTGATCACACTTGTTTGGGAGAAACCATAACCCTTCTGGTCTTGGTAGCTGATTCTTAACTTCGGTGAGAATCTGAGTTTGAGGAGCGTTGAGGGGGCATAGTCGTAGAACCTTTCGAAAGGAGGGCTTCTTCGCGCCCCTCTGTCGGGGCTTCCTTGGTGGCGAGCTCGAGGAGTTCAGGCCCACCTACTCCCGGAGGGAGTCCGTGAGTACGGTCGAACTTTGCTCGGCTCTTTATCGGCGGTGGGTCTATTATACTCGTCTACCAGCCGCTCCCTTAAGGCTTCTTCGTCCTTCAACTCGAAAGCTTCTTCCGCATGGGCATATCTCTCGGCCCGAGCCAGCAGATCGACGAAGTCCTTGGGATACTTTTTTTTCAGGGAGAACAGCAAGTAATTTTTCTGAAGGCCGCCCTTGAGTGCGGCCATCGCAACAGACTGATCCAGGTCCCGGACCTCCAATGCCGCGGCGTTAAATCGAATGATGTAAGTCCGAATGGATTCCTCCTGCTTCTGCTTGACGTTCATCAGGAAATCCAAACCTTGGCGCAGACGTCGGCTGCTGATGAAGTGAGTCGCAAACTGATGGCTCATCTGGTCAAAAGAGAAGATCGTACTCGGCTTCAATGCCGAGTACCAGTTTCTCGCTGCTCCCTTTAAGGTAGATGGGAAGGCTCGATACAGTATGGCATCTGAAGCACCGTGGAGTAGCATCATGGTCGAAAAGGCCTCCAGATGATCAATCGGATCAAAGGTTCCATCGTAGCTTTCAAGTTGAGGGAGCTTGAAGTTCAGTGGGACGGGCTCTTGTATAATCTGGAGAGAGAAAGAGAGATCGGTGCGAACATCGACATGATGAGCCGGGGCAATGTGGCCGAGCTCTTTAATCTGTCGGTCCATCTTTTGCAGTCTGTGATCAAGGGCGTCGTCCTGGTTACAGATCTTGGGGGACTTTCGGCTACAAACAAGAAAGATCTCCTCCAGAGGAGAACCATGATCTGAACACGGATCTCCGACTCTCTGTTTCTCTTTCCAAGGGGCGGCGGGTACATCGACTTGAGTATCCTTTCTTGGGGCCAATTTTCGACATCCGGATGGTGGATTTTCTGATGGAGTCATCACTGGAGGCTGCTGTATGGCCCGCATTGCATCCATGAGGTCACAGACCTGTCAGACAAGCAGGTTGAACTGCTCCACATCTACCGTAGGTACAGGTGGAATCTGAGTTGCCGGGGCTGAAGTAGGAGCAGACGGATCTCGATGGAATCGGACCGTGGAGGTCGTCGATCGCTGAGTTGAGGCTCTCCTAGGAGGCATTTTCTCTTTGGAAAAGAACTCTAAGAAGAAAGATCTTCGGAGAGGGAAGAGAGAAATCGTCATCGAGCACTCCTTTAAGAACAAGAAAATCTCGGAGGTTTGGGCCCTCCCTCTAGCGCCAATCTATTGACGCAGAATCTGATTGTCGCCGAAATCAGCTGGAGCGGAGGTGGACGAGGTCGCCATCGGGGATCTACAAAATAAAGTTTCATCCGGAGTCGGTGGGGGGGTGGCTCCGGTAGGACCCTCCGATGATCAAGTTAGCTCTGGCCAACAAGAATGGAGTGCTTGGAAATAAGTTCCACAGAGCTTAGAGAAGAAGAGGAGAGCTTAGAGCTTAGGGTTAGCATATCTGGAGGATTCCTTTTATAGGCAGAGTTTGATGGTAACAGCTGTAGCTGCGTGCTGGCGGGCCGCTTGAGGTCCGACGGAGTCGGTCCCAGGGGAAGGCGCCGTCTGCAGCGCTGCCTACAATGGATTGATGGTGACAGCCATCGTCGTCTGGTAGTGGATCGCTGTCGCTTGCGGCGGATTGATGGTGATGGCTGCAACTGTCTTGATACTGAGCCGCTCGAAACCGAATGAAGGGTTGAAGGACTTTGATGTGTACCCATTTCGGAGAAGTTCGAACTCCTAAAGAGGAAGCTCGAAAGAAGTTCGGCTCCCATAGGCGTCTGGTTGGAGGTGTGCGGCTAAGGCTCGGTCGCTAGGGAGTTCGGTAGGAGCTCGACCGGCCGAAGGGGATGTCCGGGAGGAGTCTATTGAAGAAGTCCGACCGAAGGGGAAGCTTGGAGGGAGTTCGGCTCCCGCAGGCGCCTAGCTGGAGGAGCGCGGAGAGAGTTTGGCTCTTGTGGGAGTCCGATTGAAGCTCGGCCGCTAAGGAGTTTGGCTAAAGTCCAGCCGCTGAGAGTCCGAAGGAGCTCTGCTGCTACCCAGTTTGGCCGGCTGTAAGAGTTCAGCCGAAGAAAAAGCTTGGAGGGAGTTCGTCTCCCGTAGGCGTCTGGCTGGAGGAGTGCGGAGAGAGTTCGGCTCTTGCGGAAGTCCGACTGAAGCTCGGTTGCTAAGCAGTTCGGCCGACTGTAGGAGTTCGGCCAAGAGCCATCCGTTGAAGCTCTTCCGTAGCTACCGGCCATATCAGACTGAGCACCGAACTGAACTTCGACATGAGCAAGATTTACCTCCAATAAAATGGTTGGTCAAGAAGCTATACATCTTCTCAGAAGGAGATTTTTGTTCCGTTTCCCATCCTGAATTTTACTAGTGCTAATGGACCCCGGATTCTCTGTGAACTCCTCTGAATAGACCCCGGTTCACCAGCCTTTTTTTTTTGATGAACCAGGTGTGATACTTTTGCCAATGGCCCAAGTCTTCGTTGGGCCTGTTTGCAAAGACCTCGTAAGGATTGAAAACGGAGGAGAAGCCCCCCTGCTTTGCGAACGACGGCGCCAGCTCGCAGCACCACTGCCTGACATCCCCTCCTTACGCCATCTCCAGCTTCCTCTCCCGAGTTCCTCGCTGCCCACTCCCCTGCCCTTCGCGTATCCAAATCAGAAAACAGGGAACAATCCCTTGTTTCAACCCCAGCTCCACTGCCGCCTCTTCCCTCTCGTGTAACCCCGACTCCACCCCCTCTCTTGCTCCCATTCTCATTCTCAACCAATCTCACCTCCATCTTTCAAGCTTTCTCCCTCCCCCTTCTCCCCATCTCCGTGAAGAAAGAAAGAGGAAAAAAAAGGATGCCAAACATTTAGTTGCATCAACCGGAGATACGCCATTCCAGTGAATCAAAACTTCTTGCTTCCCTTTTCTAACTCAACGATCAAGAATGGGCCTGTGGTATTGGAATAATCTTTTCTTTATCCATGCTCATCACAGCCATCAATTTCCATTTCTACATCTTCATCGCTATCTTCCAAACATGCTCGAATGAGGAACAACTTCTTGTAGCGATGCCTGGGGCTAGACGTTTCATTTTATCTGAAGCAAAGCCCTTTCCTCCACTCATTTAACTCCTCAGCGGTCATCTTCTTCACTGGAATGCGGGTGAAGGTACCGCAACTGTATTGCAAGATAGAAGACCACCTTTCGGAACGAGTGAAGTGGCATGTCCCCGACGGATCCCTCAGTTCGCATAAACGAGCCAATCCAATGGCTAAAGACAGGGTGGTGGATTTGTTGGCCTGCACATCAGTACGAATCACATCACACAGGCCACTAACAAAGCAGCTCACCTCTCTGTTATGTGGCTTAGGTCTAGCTCTATCAAAACTAGTTTGACGTTCTGCTACAGTACCGGTTTGCCTTAGTTTGGTGAGCCCTCCGAAGAAATCATAAAGTTTATCAGGACCGTACCTAGAGTGGAGCTCCTTTTTTTCTAATGATCCCAAGTGATAACCCCCATCTCTTGTTTTATACCAAAGTTGAGCCTCACCTTCAAGTTGGAAAGACGCTAGAGAGACACGATCATTAATCGGTATCTCATGAATTTGAAAGAACTGTTCAGCCCAACAAACGTTGGATCTTCTTCTTTATTGAAGCGGGGAAAAGTCAAACTTTACTATTTTTGGCAGGAACATAAACTGGTAAATTTATTACGCTGAAAGCTGCCACCACCACTTGAACACTCCCCATGAATTTGCATGGAATTCTCAGCAGCTTTTTTGGTGGATTGACTCACGAGTTGGTCCATACGAGCACTAAGCTTGCCGGACATCTCCATCATTTGGTTGATGAACTCCTGTCCACAGTTGAAAGTAACTCCCTGGACTTTTCTAGCTTCTCGACCCTTTGATCCATAGCCAGGCTCTCATACCAGTTTGGTATAGTCTGGTTGGTAGAAGAAGACTTGCCTATTTTAGAAGAGTTGCAAGGAACAAGGAAAAGAAAGGTGAAGAAAAAATAACTTAAAATACTCTTGGCCTTTAAGAAGAGCGCCCAAGTGCCAGGAAAAGAGTTCTCTTGCCCTCTAAATAGGTCACAGTATTCTGGAAGTCTCCAACAAAATAAAAAAATTCTTTACAGCTGGTTGACCAATTCAACTCAACTACAAATCAGGAAACAGTTAACATGGATATCCAAGAATCAGGAAGATTTAAACAGAAAACAACAGAAATTTGTCAGAATCCTAATGACCAGAATGTCTTGAACGTAACATTAGCATCTACAAGCTATAAGTAACATTTTACACTTTGTAGCATTTATCAAAATTATTTGTACAAGATCTTGAATCTAATATGGAGCAAATTATTATCATGATACAAGTTTTTTATGTGTATATATAATCTCTGTAACCGTACGAAACTGATTATGATTGTTGTGTGGTTGTGCTTTTATCATGTTTGATGCTATGTGGCATAGATTGTAGGTGCATCAAGAAGAAGAAATGATAACTGCTAGCCCATATCTCCAGGGAACCCACTTCTACACTAGCATCAAGTGAGTTAAGCCACGTCAATTGGAGCCCGGACTATGAGACTTGATTACATCGCTCTCTAACTTGTCCAAAGACGTTGTTGTATCATATGCTATTTTGATTATGCATGTTTGATCCTCAACTCAAAGACCGATCTTCAGACTCAGTCAGTTCGATCTTAAGCTTCAACGACTTAATCTCAGCATGAATGACTCACAATTGAGCTTAGAAGCATCCGACCTCTTGTACGAACTCCAATAAATAAAATCCAACTACCAACAAGTCATGATAAATGACAATCCGCTCTTCGTAATAAATTCTGAGTGATCCGAATGGCCTACTAATATTCTATTATAGTTATCACTATTATTCTTTTACAGACTTCATATATAAATAGGATCCTCCAGATACGTCTTCTTCTCGAAGCTCTTTTCTCCATTTTAATCTTCTGCATACTCCATTCTTGTTGGTCAGAAAACTAACTTGACCGTTAGAGGATCTACACTAGAGCCAACTTCGGTCATTCTCCATTATAATCTCCTGCGTATTGCATTCTTGTTGGTCAGAAAACTAACTTGACCGTTGGAGGACCCACAACAGAGCCAACTCCAGTTAGGATTTCGTCTTGCAGGTGTTGTCGGTGAGATTTCTTCCTCCACCTCTAGCAAACTCCGATGGCCATCCATTTTTTGCACCAACCGGATTGACGCTAGAGGAAGGATCTAGTGAGCCCTTGTTCTAAAAGGAGTACCCAGTCGAGCAGTCTTCTTTTTTTTTTCTGTTCTAGCAAAATGCTGCCCAGGAAAGCTTCTTTCCGATGATCCATCACTACCACCGCTCGATCCAATCCAAAATCGACTGATCAACCAGCTCCGACCCCATCACCTACACCTCAGCCTTCCCAGCCAATAGGGGTGATGGATCTAGATCAGTTCAACCTATTGATATAGTAGATGAGAGGCCTCACGAAGGCTGTGCAGGCCATGCAATAAGCTTTGGCACCAGTGTTGTTGGAAAGACCGTCATCGGAATATCGAGATCTAGCACAAGAAAGATCTATCTGGAGAAGCCAACCAGAGAATCCTGAAAAAAAATAGAGAGCAGAGAGATCCTGCTCTGAGTACAACTCCAGCCCTAGGAAGTTTCTACCTCTATCAAGTCTGCCATACTTTGAGATTCATGATCGAGATGATGTCCTCAATCAGAAGCTCCAGAAGATAAATCAGTAGATTTAGAAACTCCACCATGTCATTCCTATCTGTAATGACGATATCTGCACCGACCTATCATTCACCACCTAGATCATGTAGGAACCATGCCGTCGAACTTTAAGCTCCTTTAATTTTAAAGTTATGATGAAAATTTGGATTCAGTCGACCACCTTGAAGCCTTCCGAACCATGATGCTATTCCATAGCACATCGGATGCCATTCTTTATCGAGCTTTTTCATCAATCCTGAAGGAAGTAGCAAGAAACTGATACTTGGCCCTTAAACTAGATACTATCTATTTTTTTGATCAGTTGAGCCATCAGTTTGTGGTTCACCTTATCAGCAATCGGCATTAGAGATGAGTCTTGAACTCCCTCATCAACATCAAGTAGAAGGAAGAAAAGTCCATCCGAGCTTATGTTAGTCGCTTCAAAATTACTTCTTTGAAGGTCTGAAATTTAGACTAGTTTGTTGCTATGGCCGCTCTGAATGGTGGCCTTCTGAACAATGATCTCCTCTTCTCATTGAAGAAGAAGTATCTCCGGAACATCACCGACATGCTAGCTTGAGCAGAAGGTTTTGCCCAAGCTAAGGAATCTTTCAAGCTTCGGGATGATGAAGCCGCAGGTGAGTGGCAGATGGAAGAATCCAGCAAGCCCACACTGGTGGAGAAGTCAAGTGAAGCTCGATCATATTCTAGAACCTCTCTCAAATGTAGGCAAGCCTGGACTCCACCTCAGACTCATCAATTGAGAAGTTTAGATAGAAGGATGTGGTGAAGTCCCCCTCCCAGAAGATTCAACAACTATTCTTCCTTAAGTGCTTTGAAGACTTAAGTTCTAATGGAAATAAAAAAATAGCTGTCAAAGCCTAAAAGACTGAGGTCTCATCCAAACAGGTGCAACCCCGATAAGTATTGTCTGTATCATCATGACCATAGTCACGATACTAAAGAATGTATCCAACTCCATGATGAAATTGAGGAGATGATCAAACAAGATTGGCTAGACCGATTTCTGTGGTGTCAACTAGAAAGAAACAAAGATCGATCGAGAGCTCTTTCGCAGCTAGAACCATCTTGGAGGAAAGAGCCCTAAGGAGACCAGTCCTTACTTGGAATCATCAACACAATAGCTAGGAAACATTGGCAAGAAGAAGCTGATGAATTGACAGCTCCAATGAAGAAGCAGAGGACTGAAGAACCCATCACTTTCATCAAAGAAGATATACAAGGGGTTTAATTTTTGCATGATGATGTGGTTGTAATTTTTTTAAATATTGTCAATTATGATGTATGTCATATCTTGGTAGATAATGAAAGTTCTGCTGATATCTTATTTTATGATGCTTTCTATAAAATATGTATACTTGATAGTCATATGGGGCTACTAAACTCTCCATTAGTGGGGTTCACTGGTGATACTGTACTGATCGAAGGATAATCACTATACCAATTGTAGCAGGTCGGTATCCAAAGCAATCCAAAGCTCAAATTGATTTATTGGTGGTAAAGGCTCCTTCTGCCTATAATGCTATTCTTGAATGATCCAGGTTAAATATGCTTCAAGCTATGGTATCAATATACTACTTGAAGATGAAGTTTTCGACAAAATATGGAGTCAAAGAAGTAAAAGAAGATCAAGTCCTAGCACATCATTGTTATACTATTGCTTTGCAATGAGGAAAATAGCCCAAACTTTATCCAGTGGATGGGCTCGATGTTCGTGATGATTTGATTGAGGAGCGGGGAGAATTAATTGATGATCTTGTTGCAGTTTTTCTGAATGATAGGAATGAGGACCACATAGTTTAAATTGGCTCAAATTTAGAAGAAGAGGTAAAAAAAATAGCTTGTCACCTTTCTACGAAGGAATGCCGATATTTTTGCTTGAATTCCTATAGATATGCTTAGAATAGATATAGAGGTAATAAAACACTACTTAAGTGTGGATCTTGAGCATCGATCTGTAAAATAAAAGAAGTGAAGCTTTGCACCAAAGAGACAGAAGGTGATCATGGATGAGATAGACAAACTCTTCAATGCCAAATTCATTCGAGAGGTATCCTACTTAGATTAGATTGCTAATGTAGTTCTCGTCAAGAAGGCAAATGGCAAGTAGAGGATGTACATAGATTTTATTGATCTAAATAAGTTCTATTCAAAAGATAGCTATCCACTATCCAGATTAACCAACTGATGGATGCAACCTTGGGCCATGATCTCCTCACCTTCATGGTGCTTTCTCTAGCTATTATCAAATCTGGATGGTACTTGAAGATGAAAAGAAAACTACTTTTATTGCTAACCATAGTTTTTATTGTTACAAGTTTATGTCTTTCGAACTCAAAAATGCTGGTGCAACCTATCAGCACCTAGTGAACAAAATTTTCAAGAAGCAGATTGACCGCAACATGAAGATTTATGTGGATAACATACTTGTTAAAAGTCGATGTTCAAAAAATCATATTACTAATTTGGAAGAGATATTTAACACTCTCTGAAAGTACAAAATGAAGCTGAATACAACCAAATATACTTTTGGAGTGACTTTGAAAAAGTTCATGGAATTCATGATTTCAAGGCATGGCATCGAGGCAAACCCAAAGAAGATTCAAGCTATCCAAGAAATAATCATTCAGAAGATAATAAACGAAGTTCAACACCTGATGGGAAAGATTGCAACTTTGAATCATTTTATTTTAAGGTTGGCAGAATTGTGCATACCTTTCTTCCAAATGCTCAAGCAATCGAAGAACTTCTATTGGACCTTTGAGTGTTAGCAAGTCTTTAAAGAACTAAAGAGCTACCTCAGCTCACCTCCCCTTCTTGCCAAGCCCAAACCCGGTGAAGAGTTATTCTTATATCTGGCAGTATCTTCCGTGGCCATCGGAGCTGTCTTAGTCAGAGAAGAGAATAAAGTTTAAAAGTTGATCTACTACATAAGTCGAGTTCTAAGAGATATAGAAAGAAGATATACTAAATTAAAAAAGCTAACCTATGATTTATTGATTATAGCTAAAAAGCTCCGATCGTATTTTTAAGGGCATACAGTGATATTTCTAAAGGAGAAATCCTGATTTTTCAGGATTAGGTTCGTTCAGATCTGATTGGATCGAGAGGCATATTTCAAAAATTTTTTCTTAGATCCTAATTAGATCTGATATTTTCTAGATCTAATTTTATAATTTGATAAATAAAAAAATTAAATTAAATTAAATCTAAATTAGTTTTACCTTGATATGGGTAATCCGATTATCCATTGATGATCTACTGATTGTCTGAGGTTCTGAATCTAGCCACGTAAGCATCTGGCCTCTATCGGTATCCACTTGAACTAGATCTGGAGATCTTCTTCTTCTTTATTTCATCTCTAAAAATTAGATCTGGATCTAATTTGGAGGATCTTCGAAACTCCTTTCGAAGATCAACAGTCGTCTCTGCAGCAGTGCTGCCTTCTTCCTTTCTCATCAGCCTTTTCTTGCCTGAATCATACTAATCTGAAGCCCAACTATCCTTGGGCATAGAGAGGAGAGAGATGGCCTGAACGTGGTGTGGAGAAAAGAGAGAGACAGTCTTGGGGCATGGCTAAGAGAGAAGTCTATGAAAACTTAGTCTATTACACCCTGCGCTATGCGTGCCACATCATCTCGGTCAATCACATTGCTTCATTCAATCAGATCTAAATCTGATTGGTGGCATGACATCACCTGATCCAATTAGATGAGAGACCAATAGATTCATCCTAAGGTGGTGCCTAAGACTGGTTAAAGTCTATAGGTGAGGGTCACCTAGTTTGAATCCAAGAAGCAACCTGGAGTCCCATTCGTATGGACTCCAGGCGTCCCTATCCATGGTGCACGCCATGCCATCCTAGGCATGTGCCCCCTCCTTTTCAAAATCTAGTAAGGGGACAATCTCCTATCTGCTCTTCAATAAGTGCATGACACTGTTAGATATATGTGTCCTAGAAGCCAGAATTGGCTGACACTTATAATACACTTCTAGGAAAAAATTATAATTT